>JAUEPT010000071.1:0-269886 GCA_030435635.1 Armillaria borealis | reverse complement strand
CACTAGAAGCCCGCAGGGCGGATGAAGAAGCAAGCCGACAAGCACAGAAGGAGTGCAGTCGACTACCAGCCCGGAGATCGCGTATGGTTAGATTCAACTAACCTCCATCTCCCTTGTCCCAAGAAGGAAACTCGACAACAAGCGAGTTGGTCCCTTCGAGATCATCGACAGAGCCGGCGCTTCCGCCTACAAGCTCAAGCTTCCCCCTCACTGGAGAATACACCCACGCTTCAACGAGAAGCTCCTAACCCCGTACATTCCACCGTCGTTCCCTAATCAGGAACAACCACCGCCACCACCACCCGACCTCATCGAAAACGAAGAACAATATGAGATCGAGGAGATCCTCGACTCTAAATCGTCCAAAGTACGCAGATGACGAGGCCAACCGTCGAAGACGGTCATCCACTACTTCATCAAGTGGGTTGGATGGACACGGGAACACAACTCTTGGGTTCACGAGATAGACATGGGCAACGCAAAGGAAGCGATTGCCGACTACGAGAAGAAAGCCAAGCGAAAGCAAGGTCAAGCCATACGAGAAATCGTAACAAAACCTCGTTCTCCCCTCGCAATGGTGCTCGATCACGAGTATACGCCTGACGGAGATGTACGATACCTCGCTCAACGCGAAGACGGGACTCAGAAATGGGTTCTAAATCCCAACGTCAACCTCTGGGAGAAATACCTAGAAGAATATTGGAACTCACAATACGACTCGCAACTCAACGTTCCTCCCGAATTGTACTACGAGCGTTAGGCAGTCGGGACGCCTGCCTTAACGAGAGGGTAATGTTACAATTTTTCCATTTTCCTTATCTTATCTCTCGAGCGCCTATCTAATCATATCTTATCTTCGGCGCTCATCGCTTATCTACGGATACCAGACCAGACCGCGTCATGGACACCACGTTTATATCGGACGACTTCAGTTCTTTTACTACGGCTCGCGATACTCGCTTGCCTAGCACGACTTCTCTTACGTTTGACGAACCGTTACCTCGCGGTAACCACGGACATTGATCTATTCTTAGCATACAACGTTTAGTATTTAAGCAGCATAGTTCTCGACTGTATATCCTTAGTCTCGAACTAAAGTTTATCTTACTTTGCCAATACCGCGATTAGCACCAATTGACTAAGCGCTAATACGAGTGATTGACCGAACGCGAGTCAGCTCTATTACGCCTTACGTTAATAAGGTCACGTGTCAGGCAGAGCCTAACAGTACCCATGACAGGTACCTGTGCAGCAACCGGAATACTCTCTCATCCCACCACCTTGCCCTTCCACGGATCTTCCTAGTGTCCAGTAATGGCTCTCTCAGTCATTTCACCTCAGTCCTTGGTCCTAGAGCTCAACTCTTAACTCCCACATGTCCACAGACCATATTTCTTACTCATAAGCTCAGATCAATATCTTGTCACAATGATTTCTCCTTTGATTTTCACTCGTTTTTCTCGTGGTTGGAAGTGTTCAAAAGCCCTGGCATATGGCTTTAAAACAACCCCCTACTTGGTAAAATTGGCCACATTGTTGCAGAGTTATGAAGGGATCATTGTTTTGGCAAAGGATGGAGAGCATATTCAAGCTATTTTGGGTTCAGATGGGTGCTTCCCTACATGTCTGGTACTGTCTGAAAGCTCTATTTTGATACATTCTGACCTCCCATTAGTGTCCCTTATCCATTACCATCTCATGGTGCTGCTCTCTTATCAATGCCATCACTGTGCGACTTAGCCATCATTTTGTTTGGCCCATATCTTAGTCGCTTTTTGACTGTTTCCCTTGATTGTTGGAGCATTTGAAAGCCCTTCTCAATGCCTTTCAGATGGCCCCAGCATGACCTCATTCTGTTTCTCCTTGCTCTGTCAGTGTCACCATAGTCATAGGTCAGTCTCTTGTCCTCCTCCTCCTCCTCCTCCTCATTCACCTTGTAGGGCTTGATGTAAGGTAACTTAGTTGATTATATCTTAGTTATATACACAGTGTAGTCTATTTAGTAAGAATTGGATGAGTATTATACAGGTACCCATGCAAATACCTGCAGGTACCTGCCACGGATGCAGGTATCTGTGGCATGGATGTTGCCACGGATGATGGGTATGGACTTTTGGCCATGAGTACCTGTGCTCGCAGATGCAGATGTAACCGAGTACACAATCATAAAGATCTCTAGGCTGTACGAAGACATTTGGTGTACATTCCAATGTCAAGTGGCATCTTCGTACTCATGGTACATTCTTGATTCCCCCAGCCAATCAAACTGGCCAACACACTGTTGTTCTGTTACTCCCCGGTGTGAGTTCTAGCTCTGATTCTATGCACCCTGTTTTTCCACCTCATCCATGTCAGAAACCATCAGAATGCATGGGAAGCCATCAACCTTGCCACTCAGGTACATTGCGCTGTACTGATGGAAACTTAGCTCGGTGACTGACTCATTGGGCTAGGACCCTGGAATGCAAGGCATCCCTGAAGATATCAGAGGTGGAAGGGAGGAGGTCTCTTTGGTAATTGGTCAGGAAGGTTGCAGAGTAGAGCATTGACCTTGGATGCAGGCTGCTAAGAATGTATGGCATAGAGGGGAGGAGAGGATCAGACTTCTGACTGATAGTTAAGAAAATGTAGAGTACTCTTTTGAAGCCCAGTGATTTATATTTGATACAAAAAAACTGACATATTATATAAGTACCTGTGGCAGATACTTGCCACCTCCATTGACATACTCGTGACTCGTATCACACTCGAGTGCCACAAGTGTGGGGGTATCCATGGATGGTCACATGAGGGATACAACTGCCGAATGACCCACAGGTACAGGCTTTGCATCCGACACTTGTGAAGATCTCTAATTCATACATGTCAAGATGTCAGGATGATGCTCCTCAAGCACTTCCCTGTGAAGCTTGAGTGTCTCTATCTGTAGCATTTCTGCTTCCTCCAATTGTCCAAGCTCCTTATATATTAATGCAAGATTGTTCATAGATAACAAGGTGTCAGGATGATGCTCCCCAAGCACTTCTCTGTAAAGCTTAAGTGTCTCTGTCTGTAGCATCTCTGCTTCCTTCAATTGCCCAAGCTCCTTATATATTGATGCAAGATTGTTCATAGATAACAAGGTGTCAGGATGATGCTTCCCAAGCACTTCTCTGCAAAGCTTAAGTGTCTCTGTCTGTAGCCTCTCTGCTTTCTCCAATTGCCCAAGCTCCTTATATATCCATGCAAGATTGTTCATAGATAACAAGGTGCCAGGATGATGCTCCCCAAGCACTTTCCTACGAAGCTTGAGTGTCTCTGTCTGTAGCATCTCTGCTTCCTCCAATTGCCCAAGCTCCTTATATATCAATGCAAGATTGTTCATATATGTCAAGGTGTCAGGATGACACTCCCCAAGCACTTCTTTGTGAAGCTTGAGTGTCTTTGTCTGTAGCATCTCTGCTTCCTCCAATTGTCCAAGCTCCACATATATCAATGCAAAATTGTTCATAGATTTCAAGGTGTTAGGATGATGCTCCCCAAGCACTTCTCTGTAAAGCTTGAGTGTCTCTGTCTGTAGCATCTCTGCTTCCTCCAATCGCCCAAGCTCCTTATATGTTGATGCAAGATTATTCATAGATAACAAGGTGCTAGGATGACGCTCCCCAAGCACTTTCCTATGAAGCTTGAGTGTCTCTGTCTGTAGCCTCTCTGCTTCCTTCAGTTGCCCAAGCTCCTTATATGTCAATGCAAGATTGTTCATAGATAACAAGGTGTCAGGATGATGCTCCCCAAGCACTTCTCTGTAAAGCTTGAGTGTCTCTGTCTGTAGCATCTCTGCTTCCTCCAATCGCCCAAGCTTCTTATATGTCAATGCAAGATTGTTTATACATGTCAAGGTGTCAGGATGATGCTCCTCAAGCACTTCTCTGTAAAGCTTGAGTGTCTCTATCTGTAGCCTCTCTGCTTCCTCTAATTGTCCAAGCTCCTCATATGTCAATGCAAGATTGTTCATAGATTTCAAGGTGTTAGGATGATGCTCCCCAAGCACTTCCCTGTAAAGCTTGAGTGTCTCTGTCTGTAGCATCTCTGCTTCCTTCAATTGCCCAAGCTCCTTATATGTTAATGCAAGATTGTTCATAGATAACAAGGTATTTTGGTGATGCTTTCCAAAATAGCACTTACAATACACTAAAGCCTTCTGCCATATGCTCTCAACCTTCATCCATATGCCAGCATCATTAAAGATTCTTCCAAGACTATTATAGACAAGAAATGTAGAATCTTTATTCTGGTGAATACAGTCAGCATGTGCAATCAGTTGCTGCCGAAACTGATAGTCAGCATCAGTGATATCATGAGGTGTTGCACGTGCTAAAAGAAGCTGAGTTATATGATATACTCTATTCTTATCAAAAATAGTCTCCTGAACACACATGTGGATGATAGAGTGGAATGAAAGAGCTTTAGCACTAGTATCATACATTGTGAGTGAGAGATGGTTCAGCTCATCAATAGTATCATCCCATGATCCATCATGTGTAAAGAGTGATAAAAAATGCTTCAGCTCCTCCACAGCTGGATGTTTCTCTTCACCAGACTCAATGTCATCACCAGTAAATGCAGCTGCACGATAGAACAGCTCAACAGGTATGTCTGTGTGATGAAAGAAAGCACAAATCTGCATGAAAAGCTTAGTTGAAGAGCTAAGCTGATCAAAGCTAAGATGAAAGGCACTAAAGACAGTTTTCTGATAGTCATCAAGTGATCTCATTTTGTAATTGAGAAGTTCTGTACGTTTCTGGTTAAAGCGAGAGAGATAGTTGCTGAGAGTACATGTTGAATTTGAGGCAATGTAAGCACCAGCTGTAGCTACAGCAAGAGCTTGATAGCCAAGTACATCAACAATGTCAGATGCATGCTGCTGATTATTGTTGTCTAAGTCCTGACATGCATGTTTTAGAAGAAGATTAACAGCCTCGCTTTGTTTGAGATCAGAAAAGTCAAGGTGAGCATTAGAAGATGCCATTTGGTTAACCTCAGTGAGGCGGCTGGTGATGATAATATTGCCATGATTGCACTGCGGAATGTACTTGCTCAGTTCAACCTTTGGATCATCTGCATTGTCAAAAATGAAAAGCCAATCCTCCTGCATCCTTCCGAAGAAATCCCGAACATCATTAACCAATTCACCAATACCAGCAGCTTTGCCAAGCTTCTTGAAGTCAGCAGCAAGTGCAGCATCTGAGGTGGCATCAAAAAACCAAACATGCATAAATCTGTTATTGGCTCTCAATATCACAGGTTAACTAATTGAATAAGAGTCTTACCTGAATGGATTCTCAGAAACAAATCTGAGCACCAGCTGTGTCTTCCCAGTTCCACCCCTTGCCACAATGGTGACAACATGTAGCAGAGGAGCAAAAGCCCTCTCAATGGACTGACAGAGGCTATTGGCAGCCCACTGGTCCATGGGATCAGGCAACTCAAACTTGCAAGCTGGTGAAGCAAAGCGGGAAACAGCTTGGTTGGTACTTGTCACAAGAATGGGATTATGGAGGGAGTAAGGAAGATACTGGTCTAGCTCCAAGGAAGGGTCTGCATTCTCAAAAACAAGCAGGGGAGATTGATGGGCACTGTCATCAGCCTTGATATTGTGTACAATCACTTTGAGTCCCATGCTGAGCGCTTCAGCTGAGCTTGCATCCAAGAAAATAGTGGTAAATCTAGGTCATGTCAGCTGAGGTGATGCCACATAATAGAGTACTACTGACCTTGATGAATGATTGAAGCTGTGAACAAAAGCTGAAAGTGCATTACTGTTCATGTTGAAAAGGGTAACCACAGGTGCAGTGAGCAATCTTGACAGTTTCTGGAGGTCACCCTCACGGCCAGTGAAATATTGGCTTGGAGGAGGGCATGCAAGCACATTCAGATTGAGGGGTGAGAATGGAGTTGGGACTGGCTGTATGGTCGCAAGAATTTTCTCCATACCATGCTCTACAGCAACATATGTGTCAACCTGGATCTTCATCTGCAGAAAATGGGTCAGAAGATTATTTGAAAGCAAATGCAGAGACAGAGTTTACACACCTGGAAGTCCTTAACTGCCATATCAATGTGTCCAATCCACAATGTGGCCTCTTCCTTGAGAGCGCCGCGCTGTAGTGTGAGCTTTCCCATGCTCACAGCCTCATATCGTCTCACGGCTTCAAGAACCTCCATCAGGCAGGTCTCGAGTTCTCGAAATGCGGCCTTGGCATTGTTGGGCAGCGGCACTGAATCATCCCGCCCATGTCGGAACTGGAGCACAGTATCGCAGAACTTAGAGAGAGTGACCTTCACCTGGTCCCATTCTCCCTTACATGCACCGACTTCCTATGAGGTGGATTAGTACAGCAGGCTCACTCCAAAATGGCAACGCACATCAATGATCTTCAGGCCTGTACTCGCCAGTCCTGCAACTACCTTGACGTACGGCACCTTGTCCAGCACCTCGCATATGTCTTTCACGATCTCTACGATCACAGTCGCGTTGGCGGTCTTGTTCCCGGACGAGGTGGCGGCGAGGTTATTGTTATCTGGCGAGCCCTTGATAATCGTAGTCTGAGCATTGGCGAGAGGCTGGGAGGATGTGGTGGAGCTTTTGTTCGACTGTAATACTGGACTGGCGCTATTCGATGATGTGGCGGCGATATCACCAGTCGTATCGGTGTGGTCGCGTTTACCTAGATGAAAAAACTTGCTGAGTTTGCCCTTGCCCTTGACGGAGGCGGCATCGTTTGACGGAGATCCGACAGCTTGGGCTGGCGTGGTTGAGGACGGCAACGGAAGAGATGAGCTGCTGGGTGCATCGCCGTGCGCGATCTGTTTCCGCTTGAAAAATGCCATGGTTGCGATAGTCGTGGTTTCTGGTCAAGGTGGACACGCGGCAAGTCAGGCTTATGTGATACCTTACAATACCTGTCATGTGAGTTCTATGAATAAACTAAACATATAAGAGTGAATAAAATATTCCTGTAGCACGACATCTAAAGATACAGCTGATCTTGCACTCACCGCTAATCACTACTTCGTCCTCTTATAAATCTTGTCTAGAAAGCTCTTAAACACCTCCCTCTTCAACGTGCTCTTACCCTCAACGTCAACCTCCGGAATCTCCCCAATCATCGCAACAAGCTCCCCATAAACCTTCTCCTCATATACCCCGTACCGCTTCCTCAAGTCCACCTCGGGGCTCTCAAACACCTCCTTCACCCTCCTCTCGCACTCTGAATCCTTCCTCCCGTAATTCTCATCGAGGACCCGCCGCTGCTCAGGCGTGCACACCGCCAGCGCAGTGTTCACGCACCAAGAGCACTTGTTATCGAGGATGTCCGTGCCGATCTTCCCGATCTGCTCGGGCGTGCCGGAAAAGTCGAGAAAGTCGTCTTGGATCTGGAAGTACTCGCCGAGGGGGATGAGGATGGATTTGGCGAGGGCGTAGGGCTCGATTGTTTGATTCTCGGAGGAGTAGGATTGGGGGACGTGGGACATATACATGGCGAGGGCGACGGGGAGGTAGAACGAGTAGTATGCAGTTTTGTATATCACGATGAGTGAATGTCTTCACAAAACGGTCAAAACAAAGCACGACTTCAACGGAAAAAAGTACGCACTTTTTAAGAGAGAATTTACTCAAATCAACCTCGTCCTCCGGGGCAGTGATCAAATCGATAAGCTGCCCCATCTCCGTCTGGAACGTTGTCTCCAGGAAGAGCTCCAGAACATCAACATAGTAGCTCTCCCCGCGGAAATGCTTCTTGAGGAGGTAATATATCGCGGCTTCGAGCATGAACGAGTCGTTGATGGCGATTTGGCCGACTTTGGGGATGCGGTACCAGCAGGGCTGGCCTCGACGCGTGATCGATGAGTCCATCATGTCGTCCGAGACGAGGAAGAACGCTTGGAGCTGCGAGTGGACGAGTGAGAACGGCGGAAAGGGAAGATACGGAAGGTGGACGTACGAGCTCGATGCCCCAGCCGAGCACGGCAGCCTTTAGGTACTCGTCGTCCGTCAGCGGGGTGCCCTTGATGATCTCGGCCGTGTCGACGACGGACATGCCACGGTTGAGCTTGCCTCCGGGGACGTTGTAGTCGAGATTCTATCGTCAAAATGAGCTCGGTTCCGTTTTAGCATGAAGCTCTCTCACCCTCTCGTACCACTCAATCGCATCCTTGGGCATTCCCTCGCCAGTAATGTAGTCCAGCAGCTCCTGCTTGATGACCTTCCATGCTCCTTCGAAACGCGCACGACGGGCTGCCTTATCAGTCGACATATCCAACGAACGTGGATGGGCGTGAGAGATGGGCGCGATAAGAAAGTGGTGCTATATTCATGGTGGTTCGTGTCTGAGATTTTATTTGTTCGCTTATCCCCGGATAATGATATTTGCTTCCTGATTCGGACACCGACATCGGAGAAGGGATTCGTTTGGACTGGATGTCTTGTTCCTCCCTCATCAGTATAGGACAAGATAACGCTTGGTGTATTGCAGACAACAGCTAACGACGACGCCCCCTCTCAGTCACGGCTAGAATACAAAAGATTATATAGTACAACACGATATATCCACGAACCAGGAAGGACGTCAATGAAACATTCCAGCAGGCGTCTTGCACTATCGGGTATAACCACCCCGTTGATGTCGATATCAGCTCCGCATAAAAGGGAGATACCACGACTCCCTCCTCCGAAGAACGTTTATCCCTACCCCGTTCCCTCCATCCATCAGCACAGATTCCTCCAACAACCACGGACTATACGCACCTTCCGATTTCATTCAATTTCCCTCCGTTGTTATTAGAACAGGGACCATCATCACGACGGAACCCTTTCTCCTCCTGCCTTCTCCTGCTTCCACCATCTCAACATCCCAGTCGATCCTCCTGTGCCGATTCCGGCATGCGAGCCAGTACATTGCGATACTGCCTGCCACGAGGACGAGCGCAAATACCGAGAGCGGGACGGTTCCGTAGGGCTCAAGTGTTACCAACGTAGGCATGGACGATGCGGGGCGACAACTGGAGGGATGGAAATGCTTGGTTTTGGTAAGCCAAATGAGCTGACTCACTCGTCGCTGGAGCTTTATATGCGGCTAAAATATATCTCCGTATCGGGGTCCGGCGATTGCGTGGTGTCATTGTGTATGTACCTTCGTTAATTTACTGGTGGGGTGACCGTGAAATGCCTCAGATATAGGTTCCAGACTTGCGGTACCAAATGAGCGTGAGAGTCGATGCTTCAGGTTGAGGCCATAAAGAGAAAATGGGAAGCTTCGCGGAGACCGGTATGTCAGCAGAATCACAAAGCAGGGCCGTCATTCTGCTCCCATCACAGATCCCAGCAGTTGTACGAACTCTGCAAAGGAGCGCGAAGCTTGAGAACACAGGGGTGAGGAGAGAGCAAGACAGGAGCTCATAGGAGGAAGAAAAAGGGAGTTAATCTGCGCCGCAAATGATGCCGCGGCATTTCGGCCGCCGAGGAAAACTCCACGCCCGTTTACCCCATCGTGGGCAAAATCCGATTTCCATCGGACGGTCCACGTCCATCCGAACGGCCTCGAGAGCCACCTCTTGGCATCAGTCCTCACAATAGCACGGCAGAAAGCCGGGAAACCAAGGATCAACCTTAGCGTCAAGACTGGCGTTAGGTATCAATCACGCGCAATCGAATGGCGTTTCCAGTTTGATGACGAGAATTGCTGGATGATTCTACCCACAGTAATCAGATCCTGAATGCACGCAAGCAGACATCACGCAGTGGCGGCCGAGGATGGCGAACACTGAGCCTGCCGTCTGGAACAACCATAGGCAGTCCTCCGAGAATCCTCCCACGGAACGATGAGGACTATTATGGAAACAGTGAGCAAGTCGCGCGACTCAGATGAATCGATGATACACACCATGACAACGCGTTTCCGAGCTCGCAGGCAGCAATCGTCGTTGTTGTAAACGACAAAGCCAAAGCCCGCGTTCGCCCTCGTTTCCCGATAAGCCTGGCCAATGGAACCCACCAGGGCAGGAAGCGATAGTCCACTGCGAAGGCGAATCCTGCGTTCCCGGTACCTGCTGTCTCGTCCCCAGCAAAAAGTGAAGAAAAAGTAAAGTCCCGGCATCACACTCAAGACGTGACACTGGAAGGACTTGAGGACAGGCAGAATCGAGGCTGACAATAGGCTTACCGTTGTATCTCCCGCGGAAACTGCCACCAAATTAGACAAAGTCGACCCATCTTGAAGTATTCAAGCTAAGAAGAAATGGTCAAGACCACGCAAATACGTTTCAACGGACAAACATACCACAGTCAGAGTCGGCACCACGCTCCAAAGGAAACCTGCAACGCGTTAGTACGGACAACGGGAGGACGACCGAGAACGCGTACCATTCATAGATGCGCGGGATGAGTAGACGCGCGGATGGATCTTGACAGCGCGGAAATCTGTGAAGGGATGGTTAGTTCGGCGGAGTGTATCTGGGGACATGGGATTCACCTGCTATGTCCGAGCCCCTCCCTGCTCATTCCCTCCCTGCTATACGTCGTCACCCATCCATCCCGCGTCCTCCTTGCTCGGCGGACGTCAATACATCTTGGCGACACATAACACGAATCCAAACTTGGAGTTTGAATTGTAGGCAGACCGTCGTCGTACCGGCATCGATACTAACGTGTCGCGTCGGTGACGGGATGGGAAGTTTTGAAAGAGCGCGAGGTGCGTACGAAGCCGAATCCTGCGTTCCCGATACCAGTGCCAAGTCTGGCCAACGAGGATCAGCAGACAGACAAATTGATGGATATGGACCCTACCTTGGTCGAGCCGCATACACCAACTCTGCGCGTTGGAAACGTCGGGATGATGCTGGTCCTCTGGCACAAGGATACTGATTGTAAATGTAGATATCACCTAACCTGCGAAGACGTCTCGTTCCGCACATGTATGAGATATGATGAGACGTACCAGCTAAGAACTTCCTGATACCCTTTTCCCTACTAAATAAACCGTGACGAAGTCACCTGCACACCATGGTAGTCCACCAAAGATAACCGTTGACGACAAAGCGAAATCCCGAGTTCCCGCTCTTTGGTTTGATATCAGTCTCAGAAGATTTGACCAGAGTTGATCCTCCCTACCTTGGTCGAGCCTCTATCCGCTACATACACCTTTCCTGCACGCTGGAAACGCCGGCTTGCGCTGTCTGCAACAAGGATGGCGATGTTGCATGGAGATATCGCCTAATCTACGTCAATTATCTCGTTGCGCATATACGGGATCAGACGCAACGTACCAGTGCCAGCCTAATACCCGTTCTGCTGTATCGTCGCTAGCCCTGAAAAGGAGGATCTGCTCATACGTCAACGAACAGGGAGGGAAACTGAGGTCAATAGCTAACCTGAGAAGAGGAATGTCCGTAGTAAACGCACAGTACCAATGAGAGCTGCGATGCTGGTGTGCGTTACCTGCTGCGGTCGCGTCGCCGTCGTGTTAAAGAAGTCGTATAGAGCAGATGAGGACATTAAAAAGTGAAACAGAGGGAAGAGGCGCGTTGGATGGTCGATACCAGACCACGGTGGTCGGTGGCAGAAGGAAAGGAAGACCGTGGGATTTTGGCTCCGTTTTCGGCGAAGGGCTCCCATCGGCGCCGTGGCTCTTGGAAAACGAGAAGAATTGGACAGCGACTGGCTGTCGAATATCTATCCGAATTAGATGTCGTATTCAATCAGAGATGAACACTTTGCTTCTGCTATAAGCAGCCGAGCTCGCAAAGAGAAGGATATGACAGCCTTCAAAGTATACAGACACCCTTGACGCCTCGTATTTTAACTTTTTGGACTTTTGTTATAGGTATCAACGCCTATCCATCATATCCAGTGTGGGCTGTCTATTTGGTCCAAGAGCTCAGTATACCAAACCATCATGTCCAACTCCCTCTCGGACGTAGACTACGTCGACCGGGTGAGAGAGCAGGCGCTCTTGAGAGATACGTCTACCCACAAGGAACGGGAGAGCCCTCCAGTGATGACAGACGTAACCGAGAAGCCAAGGAACGTTGTTCACGTTGAATTTGACATTGGCGCCAATGGACGTCTGAAAGATATATAACAAGACATCATTCGGAAGACGTCGAACGGGCACGAATATGGATTTATGACTTTCGAGATCCTGCACGGCAAGATCACGTTCGTGCTGGACAGATGTAGCCTGCAGATGAAGATGTTCATCGCAAGCAACAATCTCAGATTCGAGGTGACGTATGTGTTCCTTCACTGATGCCAACGTCTCCGAGTCCAGATCTTCCGATGCCTGCCCAGTACGAAGAAGGACCATGATATTGTTGCACACGATATGCGGTCCGATAGTCATGTCCGCCAGGGTACAGTGGGTACGGCAACGGAAGACTTCCTGAAAAAGGATTACATGAGAATCGAGATGAGCTGGCGTGAACAATAGCGACTAGACTAACAGTAGCGCCTTCTGATTCCATCGATAACAGATGACTTGAGAACTGCTCTTCGCTGGAATCTAGGAGCAGGTCAGACCAAAAAGTATTTCGTCCATGAACAAGATATGCACCTTTGTGGACGATTCAAGTAGTTGGAGACGACGACGATGCCAGCTGAGTATAATGGGTAAAGAAGTCAAGGTACGGAAACGAGAACTCGCACGATGCACGTGTTGAGAGCTTATTTACCCTGCTACTTCCGCCAGTTAGAACATAACACACACGGCCTTCGAGAAACAGTTAAGCAAAGCCGATGTTTGCCTGTAGACCGGACAAGCTCAGTCGTCATAAGCTGCACACAGGGTCCGACATCAGTATCTGTATCGGTCATAGGAGGAGACATTTCTGGAAACGAGGGATATATAGACAAGTCACGTAGACAAGAATCCATTAACCAAATCCATAAACTCTCCCGCTCCTCCCACATGGGAGTATAGCTTGATTTCTCCATGGTTACCCGCTTGACCTGACGAATCCCTCTGAAGAGAGGCTCGACAACAAAGTCCTGAGCGATATCTGCTCGTCCATTGATCACAAAGGTCGGAACACGAACGCGGTCAAGACGATCGATGATGCTCCATGTACGCAGCTCTCCGGTGAACCTACAGGGAGACTATCAGCATATAGAAAGATAGATATTGAGAAAAATACTCCACGTACATCCCTACTGTAACGGAGATATTCGCCGATGGACCGATCGATTGGTTCATCGAATATACCAGCTCTTCCGGCCACGGGTCCACGAGACATCCGTGCTTCTTGTGGAACATCCTGAGCGCCTGCCCGTACGCTTCCATGTCCGTAACGCCGACGGCCAGTCCCTTCTCTACTTCATCCGGGAAGGCCTTGCTGAGTTCCCCAGTCGACGCGTTCCACATCCCCCCGCCAACGAGTTGGTCAACACCAGGTGGCGCAATCCCTCAGGTTGCCGGCGTACCTCGAATTCTAGACCGAGTATCCCACCCCATGAATGACCGAGCAAATAGAGCTCGCCCTGGATGTGGAAGTGCTTCAGAAGGTTGACCAGTTCGTCGATGAAGAGATCGATAGTCCAGAACGATGGCGGCTTTGATGGGAGATGCGTCGAGCGGGAGTTTCCGATTTGGTCGTAGAAGATAAATGGGATGGAGAACTTGGTAGCGAGGTCGGAGAGAGGGAGGAGGTAGTCATCGGATAGACCTGGAGAGTGAATATCAGTGAGACAGGCATTTTGCAAGCACTAAACAAGACTGACCTGGCCCACCGTGCGCCACAACCAAGGGTGTCCGTGTACGGCTACTGAGGTTGCCGGCCACTTTGTACCATGTCTAGTACTCTTCGCCTTGATAGTCGAAAGGGATGAATCCTTCAGTCATCGACGTGATTCTTCAGTGAATATTAGAGTGAGAAAGCAAGATAAGAGACAGTGGAACGCACTGAAATAATCAAATAATCGAAGGTCCCAACCATGATCTCACGCTTTGCTTTGCCGAAAACATTCTCGACCGAGGGTGCCGAAATCGCCAGTGATCACATCAAATGCTGCGAGCGATAGCCCTTTGAAGTTGCTCTGTCTTCCATGTAAATGGTGATAACATTCTTCAAGAAATCTACAAATCTAGGTCAGTATGAATAGAACGTAGCAGTCGATCAACCTCACCGCGCATGCCGTCTGTCGGTCCGCCGGAATTGACGAAGCCGAGGATGTGTAGAGACATAGCCACTTGCGACACCGTCCTACGTCCGATAGTCAGCTTTCGAGGGAGACATGTAGATGGATGAGTACGCACGGAAAAATCTTCACCACGAAAATAGTTAACTTTATCCAAGAGAGAAAATGTTCATCGAGAAGAACGTCCGAAAAGCAACTGGACCAAGGTATATGTTGTCTCCATACGTTCACGGCTACCATCTGCGAATCACTGTGATGGTGATGCCTTTGCGTAAAACGAAGAGGTGGATTCTCGCGTGTCACTCGAGCGGCACCACGGCAACACGTTTCCGAGGTTGTCGCCAGTAATGGTCATTGTCGAAACGATGAAGCATTCGCCCTCTGCTCCTGATAAGCCTGGCCAAGTGTACACACCAGGGCCATCCACGTTTCTGAGCCAATAATGGTCGTTAACGAAGCCGAATCTTGCGTTCCCGGTACCAGTACCAAGTCTGACCGACGAGGATCAACACAGGGACGAATCGATGGAAGAGAATCCTACCTAGGTTGAGCGCATACACCAATTCTGCCCATTGGAAACATCAGGACGTGCTGTCTCGTACAAGGATGCCGATTGTGCATGTAGATGTCACCTAGCCTGTGAAATTGTCTCGTTATGCACATGTGTGATATAATGAGACGTACCAGCTAAGAACCTCCTAATACCGTTTTCCCTGCTCAAGAACCGTGCACATCCCCGCGGTATAGCGACAGTCCACCAGTATGATCGTTCGCAGCAATTATTGTCGAGGCCAAATCCCGGGTCCCCGCTCTTTTTTCTGACAGTGATATCAGTCTCAGAAGATTTGACCAGAGTTGATCCTCCCTACCTTGGTCGAGCCTCTATCCGCTACACACCTTTCCTGCACCTGGAAACGCCGGCTTGCGCTGTCTGCAACGAGGATGGCGATGTGGGATGGAGATATCGCCTAACCTGCAAGGAGGTCAATCGTCTCGTTGCGCATATACGGGATCCGACGCAACATACCAGCCCAATACCCTTTCCGCAGCATCGCCGTTAGCCCTGAGACCGAGGGTCTGTTTTTCGTCAATGAATAGGGAGGGGAACTGAGGTCAAGAGCCTACCTGAGAAGAGGAATAGCTATAATAAACGCGCAATAAAAACTAGAGGATGCTACCGAAAGTGATGCTGGTGTTCGTCATCTCCTGCGGTCGCGTCGCCATCGCATTGAATAAGCCGTATACAGCAGATGAGGGCATTAGAGGGCAAGAGCGCGTTGGATGGTCGATACGAGAACATGGCGGTCAGAAGGAAAGAGCCGTGGGATTTTGGCTCCGTTTTCGGCGAAGGGTTCTCATCTGGCTCTTGGGAAACGAGAAAAAAGAAGAATTGGATAGCGACTGGGCGTCGAATCTTTATCCGAATCAGATATGGTATTTGATAAGAGATAAACGCTTTGTTTCTGCTGTAAGCGGCCGAGCTCGCAAAGAGAGGGATATTGGGACCAGAAAATAACCCTTTTACGCGGTCTTTACGAACTGTACTGTTGCCAATATCGTTATAAGTATGCACCTGGCAGAACCACCGACACTATTGACGACGCTGGTCCGCTACCCGTGACAGGAACATCGGTGGACAGGGAATCGGCTGGTATGAATAGTAGGTTTACATGATATAAATTGGGCCGGCCATAGTACACAGATGAAGAAATATAACAGTCAAAGGGAAAGATAAGAACGCAACACTAGCCTCATAGTGCCACTTGATATAATCCACGGCGAGCCTTGGCCCACGTAGCTTACGATTGTTAGCGAGCCTAATAAGATCATATGAGGCGATCCAGACCAGAGTATCTGCGCTGCTAACGACTGAGCCGTTAGCGAAATTGAAACAAAAAGAAAGAGCAGTTGCTTACCACATTTCCCCGACCCTTGAAGTCTATCTGGATGGTGAAAGTACAGGAGATAGTCGATAAACGACTGTCGCATATAATGAGAAATTAGAATAAAGAGTAGAAAGCCCTCCTCCAGAGCTAGAACAAGATGCTCCTGACAACATCAAGAGCACACTGAGCTAGGCGAGATTCGGCTGCTACAATGATCCGAACGTGGAGCACATGCCCTACACTCATCAGTTCGAGTGGTGGGGAAGGCTGAAGACTTTCATGATAACTCGAGCTGCGTTTTATCTACTTTTAGATCAATTGTATCTGAAGAAGTCAACAGACTCACCTTGGCAATGGAGATTTAGTAATATGCGCACGGCCAACGCTTTCTTTCCCGTGTACAAGATGGCTCGCCGGCGGGCCATTCCAGCCTCACTCGACGTATATCGCGAGGTGACTTCAAATCTCCTTCTCCTAACACCCTGACCTCAATCGCAAGGCGAGCCTAGTGGCGTCGTTTGGCAAGCCGACTTTGAATTGTGGCCGGGTGCTGTCTTGGTCGCAAGTCTAGGGCGTGAGAGACGAAGTTAGAACCAAGAGAAGATAAATGACAACAAACTCACCATGCTCGATTGCGTACAGTGATCCTTGGCGACGAACACCAAATCCTGGAGTCCTGGAATACTACCGAGTTACTTGGTGAAAACGCAGCGAAAATAAGCGACTTGCCTTGGAAAACGAGACCTGGACTGCACAAGGGGGTCGATGATAGCAGTGACAGTCGCCTATTCTTGTTTGATTACTCTCTCCCCGTAATCACCTCATCCCATCCACACATAATGACCCTCATTCGAGACTCCTCAACGCGTGCTAGCTCTTGGCAAAGGCGAACTCTCGTCAGTTTGAATGAGCGGCGGGAAAGGTCACGGAGGTGTACAACATAGGCAAGGCGTCGCATCGGTGATGGGATGGGCAGTTTCGAAAGAGCGGGAGGTGGACACGAAGCCAAATCCTGTGTTATCAGTACCAGTGCCAAGTCTGACCAACAAGGATCAGCAGAGAGAAGAATCGATGGAAGGGAATCCTACCTAGGTCGAGCCACATACACCAATTCTGCCCATTGGAAACATCAGGATGTGCCGTCTCGTACAAGGATGCTGATTGTGCATGTAGATGTCACCTAACCTGCGAGGATGTCTCGTTGTGCACAGGTATGATATGATGAGACGTACCAGTTAAGGACTTCCTTATACCCTTTTTTCCTGCGAAAATGAACGGCGCGACACATATGAATCGGGTCTTCACAGCACGGCATCCACCAAGATGATCATTGGCGCCATTATCGTCGAAGCAAAACCCCGGCTTCCCGTTCTCTTTTCCGATATCAGTCTCAGAGAAGAATTCATCAGAGTGGATCCTACGTACCTAGGCTGAGCCGCTATCGACCACATACACCTTTACTGAAGACTGAAAACCCCAGATTACGCGGCTGCACTGTCTTAGAGCAAGGATGGCGATTTTGATTACCTAACTGTCTCGTTGCGCACATACGGGATTTGATGCAACCTACCATGTATTGAGATCCCAGATACCCTTGTTTCTCCGTCGTCGTTAGTCCTGGAAACGAGGATCTGTTTATGCGTCAACGAATAGGAATCAAGGGAAGCTGAGGCCAATAGCTGACCTGAGAAGAAGAATGACCATAATAACGCGCAATACCAACGAGAGCTGGTGTTCGTGGTGTTCGTCACATGCAGTCACGTCGCCGTCACGTTAAATAAACCGTATACAGTAGATGAGGGCATGAGAGGGCAAGAGCGCGTTGGATGGTCGATACGAGAGCATGGTGGTCAGAAAGAAAAGAAGGCCGTGGGATTTTGGCTCCGTTTTTGGCGAATGGCTCCCATCTGTGCCGTGACTCTTGGAAACGAGAAAAATGGATAGCGACCGGCTGTTGACGTTGAACGTGTTGAACGTTGAAGCTTTATCCGAATTAGATATGGTATCTGCTTCTGCTATAAGCAGCCGAGTTCACAAACTGAAGGATATTTGGAGCAAAAATAACTCTATTACGAGATCTTCGCGGACTGTACCGTTGCCAAAACTGTTATAAGTATGCACCTGGCATACCCACCGATACTATCGACGACGCTGGCCTAACCGAACATCAATGGACAGAGAATCGGCCGGGATAAATACTGGGCTTGTGCGATATAAATTGCGCCTGCCGTCGTACATAAATGAAGAAATATAACACCCAAGGGGAAAGAGGAGAAGGCAGGGTAATCACTGTACGCAACATGGGCGTCGTAGTATCTCAGAGCGTATATCGGAACTGTTAAAGATATTGAGAACTAAATTCCTGGCAACAAATTGGGGACACACGTACATGTGGATTCTGAAAGTCCGTCATATCGAGCTCTCCGTTGATCTTACCCTGCATTTCTCTCTCCTCCTGGGTCAGCCCATCCGTGAACATAGCCTTGTCCCGACGCCTATTCCTCAACACCAGAGTCGTTCGCCAAGCTATGATAAAGCTCCGAGTTAGCATCACGATAAAGAAGAGTGCACACACCAACAATGACGAGGAACTCCGGCCCGAAGCATATGCTGCATCCGATGACTCCAGGAGTGTAGGCTGGCTAGGAATTTTAATTAAGGAGGTGGTCCAAGAAAGAGACCAAGGAGACATACAGCGTCCTTCGTCTTGAATATCTGTGACCCGAACATGTTTCCGACGCAGAAACTGCAAGGAGGACGCATCGAACATTGAACGTAACACTGAAGAAAGCCAGGATGACGCACCAAACGAATGTAAACGACGTGGTCACCGTTCGCTTAGTACGCCCGGGAATGTTGGAGGGAATAAGCGACCACCCCAAGAATGTGCTCAGTATGATCGAAATCTGTCGGAGGTTTTAATCAAGCCCTGCGCGAATCATACCCAGAGGTATCTTACCGTCATGAAATGCATCCCCCATTTCGTCCACTTCCAAGGGCATCAGGATAGCAAGTGAAAAACGAAGTAAGAAATGAAGACCTTAGTAGATGCATCCGTCTCTATGAGAGCTATCCCAAGGAGACCGATGAATGGAGGAATTGTCGCAAATGCCATGATGTACAAACGAAGATTCTTCCATTTTGTCGTAACCTATTGTTAGGTCAATTCAGCGGTGGAACAAGGAAAGGAAGAGCACCGCGAACCAGCCCAGCAATGACGAAGAGGATAACACTGGTCATATTCCGGGGAATGTTATATAAAATCACTTGCAGAGACGCTTGACGAGGGTATGAGATAAATGGCCAGTTGTGGTGTGTAAAGAGCATACGTACTAAACCCAAAACTGGTGATAATGATACTTCCGAACGCTGTCAGGCCTCCATTAGGTACCTATATAAGTGTCAACAAAGTTCCGTAGACCAGGATGATAAGCCTACTGATGATAGAAATGCGTTAATTCCAGAAAAGTAAAACTAAAGCGATGTCAGCACAGTACGGGAAGACGCAATATAGAAATCACATACACATGGATCGGCCAAACATTCTCGAGCTTGGTCCCACTTCCACACCTTGGTACCTGTACAATCATGTCCCCTCTGGTTCTCGAGGATGCGGATGTTGGCTGTCCGTTTTTCTTCCTTCGTGAGCCAAGGAACTTCAGATGGTGTGCCGATGAAGTACAGGCAGAGAAGGCCGACGACGATGGTGAGGGATCCGAGGAACTATTGGTAGGTCAGGGGGTATAAAGTCCAGAGAAAGACGTAGTCGTACATAGGACATATATCGCCATGCCTCTGTGACTTTGCCACTGTATTCGAGCCTGCCAATCCCATATAGTATCAAGTCGACGATGATGCTGAATCCAGGAACAGCGCTCTAGTCACATGCAGTTATTAAGCAGCTTGGAAGAACGAGAGAAGGGGGAAATTGTAAGCCAACCTGGAATGCCAAAGAGCGTGACGACTGTTCCTGTCGGGTATACCAGTTCCCGATGATCAGGATGAAACCCGGGCTGATACAACACTCGAAGAATCCTTGCAGGGCGCGTAACGCAACGAGTTGCTTGAAGTTCTGGGCTATGAAAGCGGCTTAGTATTTAGATTGATCACGACTGTTGAACAGAAGCCAACCAAACCCAATACATAAAACAACAAATCCCCAACATATCTATGGAACGATGTTAGAACATCACAATGAGAGGAAAATCAACGTTCACCATATATATTGATCTGCGAAAGAAATAGGATAAATAACATATCCGTTAAATAGGGAGGACTACCCACAAAGTCTTACCCGTCTTCCAGCGCTGAAGGACGATATTTGATGGAAACTCGAAACACATGTAAGTGAGATAGAAAGTCGTCGTTAGCCTAATTATGAAGTCTCCAATATGACTGTATAGACAAAATTCGAAACACTCACCATGAGTACTGTTGCCCGACAAGGCCAGTATCTTCGCGTAAGCCGAA
Organism: Armillaria borealis; assembly: GCA_030435635.1. Taxonomy (NCBI): domain Eukaryota; kingdom Fungi; phylum Basidiomycota; class Agaricomycetes; order Agaricales; family Physalacriaceae; genus Armillaria; species Armillaria borealis. The sequence continues at coordinate 249,360 of JAUEPT010000071.1, read as the reverse complement.
TAATGCCATAGTACCTGTGAAAATCTTGTCACGGTTGGTCTGAACCAGCGTAATGGGCTCGACGTACCTAACGCAGATTTGTCGGCTGATTGAAGACCATCTAATAGGAGAGAATATAAGCTGCTGCGAGTGGTACACGAAATGCTACTAACAGCATAGCCACATAAGCGGAAGGAGATAACAGTCCGCCTTGAATTTGAGCTTCTTATACTGCTCGGGAGTGTACTCGATCGAAGTGGCGCCAGCGAGTGGGATATCGTCGAATTTTGACTTCTCGTCCCTGGAAATTTCTTAGTGAGTAACAAAACTTTGAACAAGGCAGTCCCTTGTGCGCATCACAGGTGCTAAACGATGTACTCACGATATAGGATATTCTTCCGTTCTGAGGGGCGTTCTCTGCATCGTGATCTGGACTCAAGGAGAGAGAATAGCAAGATATTCGTGGTCGAGGTGCCCGGTGTAATGGAACTTGATTGTCTCAAGAGCCCAAGTCCAGGTACTATATATCTAGAACAGCGTCAGTGTGTATCCCATCCAGTTTTGTTGCTGTAGACAGACCGTGTTTGCCTTTCCACTGTACATCACTTCCTTGCTTAACTGTGTCGAATCCTTCAATATACGGTGTGGTCCAATCCTATTTTGCTGTGGCTCCGGGTTCTAGTGCCACGTACATGCCCATCGCACTCTGTTGCACAGTTTAATAGTGCGGAGTTTTTATGTTCGAGATCTAAGTTCAACATATAATGCGTGGCGACGTGATGTCCAGCCAGAGTGCCGTAGTATAATCCCGAGGTTGATGTTATCCTATTACCTTCCGCATACATGAAACTGGGATGTTCACGAAGAGACTCCTTAGCGCTTGAACGTTCCATGCCAACGACTCCTCGCTGAAGATGCCGTAGTGTTCGATCGACTAAGTTGGTCAAGGAGGCACCGAGTTTGTTTGTTGATGAACGATGTCAATCAACCTTCACATCTGTGTCATGGCGCCAATGCGGAACGTCGCAATGAACCCTGTGAGCAGCATGGATGCAGAGGCGGTATCTCCCCAACAAGGAATTCAGAACAAAATCGGAATCTTCGTATGTTTGTTACAGCTTGTATCGACGTCATCAAAATAGTCTTTGTCCTTCGAGACTATCCTGGAACTGTTGAGCGCGATGATGAATAGATGTCTAGGTATGGAATCAAGACTGAACTCACAGGCAGATACCTCAAGTGCAAGCCCACCCGTAAGCACAACCTCATCGACGTGCACCAGGTCTCCACACTCGTCCACCAGGCTGCAATAAGACGTCAAGGTAACATCACTCTTTCACGATCTCAACAGCAACACGCACTAACAGCAGCAAGGAACTCTGACGTGGAAGTTAGAATCATCCTCCGACTTGGACATCGCAGTAGGGGACGCGTCGAGCATGAAACGTGGTCATATAAATTCTTCACCGCATACGGAGTCGGGTTCGCAGGATATCCAGGTCCAGCAGAATACTTGTGCGGACCATCGTTAACGCGATTCTAGGCAGGAGAAAATGCGAGAGAGGAACGAGAACATCGTGATAGTTGAAGACGAAGGTTATTTGCATTCAAACCCCGACGTATCGCGACCACGTGGTTAGCTGGCTTACAATCATCATGGCCCCCAAGTACCCGCTAGCACCCACCCCTAGGCACGTTTGAAATGTTGATCCTTTGATGGCTGAAGCGCTGAAGCTGTAATCGGGTTCCAAAAGGTAACCTTACGATAGGGGTGTATGGGGCAGGGACGCAGATTCAGATCAATAAGTAGTATCGGAGAATGTGTACACTAACTTTGCATTGATTGCAGCAATTCGCAAAACATCCATGAGATAATATGAACTAAGATGGTAGTAAATATGTTAGAGCCTCTCGGGGGCTACACGGCATAGGCGATGTGAACAGAAAAATGGTGGGTCGCATCGTTGACACGATGTCCACTATGTATCAACAGAATAATTACAGGAATGCATAAATTAATACACAATTTCGCTCCCTCAGAGAGTATACCGGAACTGTCACGATCTGTGAGCGCTCCTCTGAAAATCAAAGACTTGAACTCACATGTGGATTCTCAAAGTCTGTCATATCAGACTCGCCGTTAAGCTTTCCCTGCATCTCCCTCTCCTCCTGGGTGAGTCCTTGCATCGTATCCCGTCGTCTATTCCTCAACACAAGGGTCGTCCGCCATGCTTCAACACATAATAAGCCCGAGTCCCACCGTCAAAAGAGAACAGGCGTACCGACTATAACAAGGAGGTCAACCCCGAAGCAGATGCCGCATCCGATGACCCCAGGTGTGTACGTTGGCTGAAAAGGTAGTATGTTATCAAACAGAGGCGCAAGGAGGGACAACGCTTACCGCGTCTTTCGACTTAAATATCTGTGATCCACACATGCTGCCGACACAGGCACTATAAAGCGCTGTCAGTCGCAGGTGACGAAATTTGTGGTCAAGCCCTACCAGACGAAAGTAAATGAGGAAGTTACTGTTCGCTTGGTGCGACCGGGAACGTTGGACGGAATCAGTGTCCACCCCAAGATTGGACTGAGGATGGCTGGCATCTATCGCGAGTCATTAGGCAAATGGTACGGAGATTGTATTCGACATACGATAACGCAATACATCCCCCATTTTGTCCACTGCAATAGCATGATCAGAAGCCGAATTAAAATTCAGAAAAATCCGGACCTTTGTCGATTCCCTCGTCTCGATAAGAGCCACACCAAGAAAACCAACAATCCCTGGGATAGTTGCGATTGCCATAATGTACAGCCGCAGGTTTTTCCACCTTGACGTCACCTATCCATTCGACTTAACGCTCTGCTGCAGGTAACGAAGATAGGAACTACATACTAATCCAGCAATAACCAAGCTGGCGACGCAGATGATGCTCTGGGGTATACTGTGTAGAACTACTTGAAGTGGCGCTGTACAAGGTCAGGATCAATCAGAATATTATTGTTCTTCTCAAGACGGAAGGATACGTGCTGAAGCCAAAGCTTGCGTTGATGATATTCCCGAATGCTGTAAGACCACCGCTAGGTACCTGTGGAGCCATTAGCCCGTGGAAACAAATCAACCAAGCCAAGCAGTCCCACGGTTGTCAGAAGAGTGTTCAAACCAGAAAAATAAAACTGTGAAAGAAGTCAGCACCGTGCGTAACTGAATTAACCAGCCGAACGTCCGTACACATGGATCTACCAGACATTCCCGAACCTGATACCACTTCCACCCCATTGTACCTGTCTTATCATGACCGCTCTGATTTTCCAGGATCCGCGTATTTGCCACCCGCTTTTCCTCAATCGACATCCAAGGGACGTCGGATGGAGTACCCAGGCCGTACAAACAGAGAACACTGATAGCAATAGTGAGCGGGCCGAGGAGCTTCAAGAACGTGAGCAGACATGGTTAATAGAAAAGCCGTACGTACGTAAGACATGTACCTCCATGTCTGGATGCCCTTGCCATCACTCCCGAGAGTACCGATTCCGTAGAGGGCCAAAAGGGCCATAACGTCGAATCCTGATGCGGCACTCTAGTTAAAACAATCAATTCCACAGTTCAGAAAGGAGGATAAATTCTCAGGCTAACCTGGACTATCAATATGCGCGAAGACTGTTCCTGTCGAGTGTACCAACTCCCGATGATTAAGATGAAACCTGGATTGATACAACTCTCGAAGAATCCTTGTAGAGCGCGTAAAGCGATAAGATGCTTGAAGTCCTTGGCTTTAAAAGCAAATTAGCATTTACGATAACTTTAAGAAAGCAACAGAAGACAAACCGAAACCGATACATAAAACGACCAATCCCCAGCACATCTATTTAAATTAGACGGCGTCAGAACTTCCAACATGTTCCGGTTAGAGACGAAATGTCGCTCACCATGTATATCGACCTGAAGAAGGAATAAGATTAATGATACATGCCTCGAAACGGGGAGGTACACGTACAAAGCCTTACCCATGCTCCAGCGCTGAAGTATAATATTGGATGGGAATTCGGAGCACATGTAAGCGAGGTAGAAAACTGTCGTAAGCCTAACTCTAATCTCAGGATTCGATGTATACACACTGATTAAATAGCACTCACCATGAATATTGTTGTCCAATAAGGCCGGTGTCCTCGCGCAGACCGAATATAGCCATGATCCCTGTGAAAATCCTGTCATGGTCGATGCAAACTAGCGAGAGATTTGACGGACCTAACACCGACTTGTCCGCTGCCTGAAGGCCAACTGATAACGGAGAATATGAGCCGCTGAAAGCAATACGCAATAACCACTGACAGCATAGCCACATAAGTGGGAGAAGATGCCAGTCGATCTTGCGTTTAAGCTTCTTGTACTGCTCCGGGGTGTACTCAGTTGAAGCGGAGACCGTCAGTGGTATAGTATCAAGCGGCAGCTCCGCCGATTTCCTGTAAGATAATAGTCAATAACAGACGGAAATGAACAATGTGTGCGCCACGAAATACCATGCGATGGACTCACAATACGGGAGATTCGGTCTTTCCTAAGGGTGTTCCTTGCATCATGATCTATGGAAGACTGTTTGACGAATGAGATAGAATGACGACGAGTAGGTGCCTGAGTTTCGTTGCCTAGTAAAGAATAGTTCAAGAGTGATGATGAATATTCGACTATGGTCGACCGACTTATATACCTAAATAATAGTCAACGTCAGCGTGCATTCCATTCACTCGCACTGCTGTAAGCATACTGTGTGCGCGCATCCGTTGCATCCGTTGCCCTAGTGTTTGAATCTTCCGCACTGTTTGGTGTAGTGCCGGATGAAACGTAGACGTCCATAGCTGTCTGTAGCACAGTTCATTGGCGTAGTAAGCTAACCCAAGATTGGAGATGTAACTGTGCCTGTACGATGGCAGTGAGACCCCCTTGATTTCTGTACATCGTTGAACTCGGATAGTTATGAATGGTCGGTCGCCTTGTGCAATTGTCGCTGACAATCGGTTGTTCAAGGTGGCGTATTACCGGATCTGCGTCTGCCAAAGGATTAGCGAGTACATCTTCAAATCGGTGTGACGGGGTAGACGAGCAATATTGCGATGAAACCCAGAAAAGTTGCAACTCAGTATCGCTCCAATATAACAGGACATAGTAGCACGGCGTGAAATTGAACCTTTCATAGTCGGGTCGGAGCCAATATAAATAAAGCTAAATCAATAGCATGCCTCAGAGAGTATAACGGAACTATTCCACACGATGAGGACAGGACGTATGGACGAAGAGATGCAAGAAGGCTCACATGAGGATTCTCGAAGTCCGTCATATCGGCCTCTCCATTAATCTTACCCTGCATTTCCCTCTCCTCCTGGGTCAGCCCATCCGTGAGCATAGCTTTATCCCGACGTCTATTACGCAACACCAGAGTTGTCCGCCAAGCTACAATAAGGCACCAGATTAAGATTAGTCTTTTATGATATTGAAGACTGCACGCACCAACGATAACAAGGAAGTCTAACCCGAAGCATACGCTGCATCCGATGACTCCCGGTGTGTAGGTTGGCTGGAAAATAAATTATGGAGGTGATCCAAGAAAGAGGAAGGAGCGTACTGCGTCCTTCGTCCTAAATATCTGTGTACCACACATGTTTCCGACGCAGTAACTACAGTGAGTGTGTTGAGCATTAAACACCATAGGAAAGAGGGACAACGCACCAGACGAACGTAAATGAGGAGGTCACTGTTCGCTTAGTACGTCCAGGAAGGTTGGAGGGAATAAGCGACAACCCCAAGAACAGACTGAGAACAAAAGGAGCCTGTCGGAAGTATTCGTTAAACCGGTGATAAATGATATTCAAAGGCATCTCACAATCATGTAGTACATCCCCCACTTTATCCACTGTTAGAAATTAGGATAGCATGGCAAAACGAAGAAATAAATGAGGACCTTAGTAGATGGACTTGTCTCAATGAAAGCCATCCCGAGGACGCCGACGAATCCAGGGATTGTCGCGAATGCCATAATGTATAGGCGGAGGTCCTTCCACTTCGATGTAACCTATCGTTACAACAGTTCAGTGCCAGTACTCGGAAGGAAAGAGCATTACGAACCAGTCCAACAATGACTAAGATAACGAGACTGGTCATACCCCGAGGAATGTTGTATAAAATCACTTGGAGAGAGGCTTTACGGGGCCGTTGTTAATGGTTGTTCCTCGTGTGTAAAGAATGCACCCACTAAAACCAAAACTCGTGCTAATGATACTTCCGAACGTTGACAGGCCGCCATTAGGTACCTGTAAAAGCGTCATCAAAGTTCCGTAGAGCAAGACGATAACGCTACCGATGTCAGAAAGGCGTTGAGTCCAGAAAAGTAAAACTGATGTGATCTCAGTGCGGCACAGGACGACCAAACGTTGGATACACATACACATGGATCAACCAAACACTCCCTAGCTTGGTCCCACTTCCATGCCTTCGTACCCGTTCGGTCATGTCCGCTCTGGTTCTCGAGGGTCCTGGCGATAGCCATCCGTTTTTCATCCTTTGTGAGCCAGGGAACCTCAGATGGAGTACCAATGAAGTACAGGCAAAGTAACCCGACGGCGATAGTAAGGGAGCCGAGGAACTGTTGATAGGTCAGAGGGCACAAATCGTAGAGATCGGAATAGCGCACATAGGACATATACCGCCATGCCTGCGTGACTTTTCCACTATACTCGGACGTCCCGATTCCATAGAGTACCAATTCGGAGATGGAGTTGACCCCAAACAAGGCGCTCTGTAGGGAATGATTTATTAAGCAATTTCAAAAAACTAAGGGAAGGTGGTAATCGTAAGCTGACCTGGAACATCAAAGAACGCGACGACTGTTCCTGTCGGGTATACCAGCTCCCGATGATTAGGATAAAGCCCGGGGTAATACAGCACTCAAGGGATCCTTGCAGGGCGCGTAACGCAAGGAGTTGCTTGAAGTTCTGGGCTATAGAAGTAGTTTAGCATCCACGATGATTACGAGAGTTAAACAAGAGACATACCAAAACCAAAACATAAAACAGCGAATCCCCAACATATCTATCACACAACATAAGCAATTTCTACACGCCAGGATGATGAAAAACATTGTTCACCATGTATATCGACCTGCATGAGAAATGGGATTGATAATACGGTCCAGAAACAGTGAGGTATACGCACAAAGTTTTACCCATCCTCCAACGCTGAAGGATGATATTCGATGGAAATTCGAAACACATGTAAGTGAGGTAGAAAACCGTTGTTAGCCTAATTCTGAAGTCTCCAATATGACTGTATAGACAAAATTCGAAACACTCACCACGAGTACTGTTGTCCGACTAGGCCAGTATCTTCGCGTAAGCCGAATAATGCCATAGTACCTGTTGACATCCCTTCACGGTTGGCCTGAACAAGCATAATGGGCTTGACGTACTTAGTGCTGCCTTGTCGGCTGATTGAAGACCATCTAACGGAGAAATTATAAGCCGCTGGGAGTGATACGCAAAATGCTACTAACAACATAACCACATGAGCGGAAGGAGATAACAGTCCGCCTTGAATTTGAGCTTCTTGTACTGCTTGGGAGTGTACTCGGTTGAAGTGGCGCCAGCGAGTACGATATCGTCAAATGTTAACTTCTCCTTCCTGGAAAATTCATAGTGGGCAACCAAACTGTAAATAAAGCAGGCGCCAACAATGTACTCACGATTCTTCCGCTCTGAGGGGCGTTCTCTGCATCGTGATCTGGACTCAGGGAGATAGAATAACAAGATATTTGTGGTCGAGGTGCCCGATGTAAGAGGACTTGATTATTTCAAGAGCACAAGTCCAGGTAATATATACCTAGAATAGCGGCAATGAGTATTCCATTCACTTTTGTTGCTTGAAGCGTACCATATTCGCCTTTCTACTGTGCATCGCTTCTTCGCTTAGTCGTTGTATTGTCAGATCCTTCACTATACTGTGCTGTGAAATGTTACTTTGCTCTGGCTTCGGGTCCTAGTGTCAAGTGCTCCGTCGCGCAGTTCGGCTCCGGTATGCTATTCAAGTTCCGAGACAATGAAAACACTGTGACCAGCAACAGGCCGTAATCCCGAAATAGGTAGAATCTAGAACCTTCCACATACATGAGACTGGAATGTCTCCGACGAGCCAACGTGGTGCTTGAACATTTCATTTCAACGGCTAGCATTCATCGCTGATGACACAGTGTAGTTCGATCAGAAGGGAGGCACGGAGTATATTGATGAACGGTCGACGTTCCCATTTCGCCCTGTAAGCAGCATGGGGGCAGAGAGGTGGTATCTCAAATTTACTCCCTGACAAGGAATTCAGAACGAAATTGGAATTATGTGTGATACAGGCCGCGTCAAAGTCATCGAAATAAGTACTCCTGAACTATTGTGCACAATGAGCAGATGTCTAAGAATTGATTCAAGAAGGGACTTACATGTGGTTCCACGATGCTTCAAGCGCGTCAAATAAGAAGCACCATTAATCTTATACCTCATACCGCCCTTCCTTCTCGTCCAATGTAATCACATCCATAGGCATAACCTTATCTACAGTCTGCAGTCATCAGGTAGGCAACAGTGAGGCTTCAAGTTAATGTCACGACAGCGAGACAACGCGCGCCAACAATGAGGAGCTCCATCGTCCACGTTGGCCAAGGAAAGCGAAGCATACTGCCATGTCCTTCAGCTAGCGGTGATCCACAGCACGTAGTATGGAGCGCAATCACATACATTTCGACGCTGTTCAGAGTTATAACTGTCTGCCAAATGTTCGTATCCTGATAGGAAATATTTAGCCAGTCCGAGGCCCAGCTGTCTGTAAGGGTAGTCCAGGCTGCAATAGAAGCGGCGTTTCTGCAGGGAAGAAGCAAGAAACAGGATCGACGTCGTCGTAGCGGCTGAAGAGTGAGATTGTTTGGTATCCAAACAATTCCCCGGCCCTTCGCGACCACGTGGTTATCTTTCCGCGTTGCCACATACTCCAGCTCGAACTCGGAAATGGAAAGATCATTGCTAGTACTCTGCCGTGCCTATTCGTTCCGATCTGGCCCAACTCGGTTTCATGCCGTGCCGTAATGCGTTTGAAGGTATACAGTAGCAGTCTATTTGTGGTATTTGTTCACATATTTTTGAGGAAATGCACGCTTGAGACTCGGAGATGCTACACCTCTGGTGTACTATAAAAGTTTACAGCAATATTTCGAACGGTTGAGGAGCTACAGTGCTGAACTTGGTAGGCCGATGTTTGGCTCAGCAAACCGAAACGAAAATCGCAATCGGCGCGCCCTTGAGCATCGTCCATCCCATCGTCGAACTCAATGTCCCGTACATCCTGTAAGCTTCGTCAATGTCCTGTTGCAATAGGGGTCGGCAGCATGCGATGGTCGAGAGGCGGTAGACTCATCCGACTCCTCTGAGTAGGTATCATGAATTGCCTTGACGTTTGCATACTGAAAAGGCACGTCAGAAATTGGTCACCGCCGCGTCAAAAATATTTACCATCTGAAGAGACCCAAGCCATCGCACCATTCTCTTCACCAGAGGCTTATCGTCCGATTCCCCAATCCAATCAACCTTTTCCTCTCCTCCTCGTCAGCAACCTGAAATACCGGAATCTTTTCAAACCGGCCCTCTACCACTCGTCCGGCAACCCAGTACTTGAGGAGTGTCCCCTCAACAAAGAACTCTATCCGGAGAAGAGTGTCCTGAAGTTCCTAAAAGCGTGTACACCCCCGCAGGTATCCCGTCTTGGTGGGAAGCAATGATACTGATGGGGTGCGAGCTGCCATGTCTATCTGTGACGACCAACTCGCCTTGTCGCAGCGAAGAGAACGAACTGTTCTCTAGTCCTCGGACGTAGCCTGATTCGATGTGATACCCCCAATACAAATCACGACCATCTTCTCCGCGCTTGATCCAATCCATCCATATCTCGTCCTCGCCTCCTTCAACAACATGAAGCTCCTCGCTCATAACCTGCTCCCAAGACGGCCATCACTGACGGGTACCATGACCGGGACGTGGATACAAGAAGAAAAGCTGGCCACGAACACGCAGATCCATCTCTCTAACAATCACACTCCACACGTCTTCTTCGTTTTGCGATGGAGAGTACGCCGGAATGCAGCGAAGCAAGAAGAGGTAGGAAAGTCCTGCTACTTTGTCCCGAGGATTGGTAGACACGCGAGTTTGCATCTCCTTGAGAACGTTAAGGAGTAGCGACGTGGACAGCGGGCAGCCAAGGTTGGGAACGTCCGGAGTTCCGTTGATATGCCGCAGGGCAGCAAGTTCTTCTCGGTACCCTCCCTCCACATCCTCGCTCGTCTCCCCTCCAATCAGATAATCGACACTCATCTCCTGCAAGGTCCACGCCCGCTGGAACCAGCTCCTTTTGCTCTCCAAATCAACATGACGACCCATCGGCCGGCCCAGCCCGTTGAAATAATACATCAACGGACCAATACTACAAAACCGTCTCCAAAACTCATCATACACAATCCCAATCGTGGGTACGTCCAACCTCCACTCGAGCTCACGCTTGTCCTTCCGGAGACCACCAAGCTGCCTGAGACAGAGCACGTCCACCCAGGCGAACTCTGCCCCGAGCTCGAGCAACTCGATCCGGAGTAGACGCAGATCAACGCCGCGAGGGAGGGGCACAGGCCACGCGTAGCCGTTGATGGCCGTCCAAACACTTATACGTTCTGCCTCGTCCACCCACGCGTGTGATACTCCACGTGGGTGCATTCGGATGACCCACCACGGAACGACACGGTTGCTGAACAGGTCCCAGATGCGCCGTGGGGGGATGCCCCGGGAGAGGATCCGGTCGTCGAGCAGGTCGCTCTCGCGCATCTCAATGTCGAGGGCTTCCCAAGTGCGGAGCTCGTCCTCGATGATGGATAGGTCACCGTACCATCGTAGGCGGAGGTAGGCGAATGCTGTGCCAAAGTCGGTGTTCTTGGTGATGAATGATTGGAGGAGGGAAGTGAGCGTGCTGTCCAAGGTGTGTGATGTCCCAAGCACCTTGTTTAGGTTCTAGAGCATTAGGGCGATGCCGAGGGCACTGCAAGGGGTATTCGCGAGGGATGATGGAATGATTGGCCGTCGGCTTGTGTGCATACGTTGTTTCAGCACTGGGACTGTCGACTCGGCCTGACCAGTTTCGGTAAAAGATGAAATTGTGGCCTCTGGAAGACGGAGTTCATATTGTTGACGCGCCTCAATAATCTGTCCAATCGCACGATCAATTGATACCGGCAAGAACAATCAGATAAGTACTTGCCCTTGCTCGAACGACCCTGCAGTAGATACCCCAATCATAAAAATGGCTTAACCACGTATGCTCATCTTTGAAATTCTTTGCCATCAACGCAATCCTGCATCCTCATGGTGAGATGCTGGAGAAGGAAATGGTCTGAAGCATACGTGAGTGCAAGATTGTAGCATATATTCGGGGAGGCAAATGTTTATTGACATCAACATCGGCTCTAGGCTCGCTACCTATCGCAATGTGAATTGCAGAAAGTGTTGCCAACGAGACTCTAGACAGTCATCTGCATGGGTAGTCCAGGAGACAAGAGGAGCAGCGGCCCGAAGGAAAGAAGTGAGAGAAAGGATCGAGGCCGTCGCCGTAGTGGTCGAAGAGTAAGGTTGTCAATATTTGGCATCCAAACAAATCTCCGGCCTTTCGCGACCACGTGATTAGCTTGTCGCGTGTTGCCACATACTCTGCCGCGCTATTTGACTCTTCAATATTATCTAGTCTGGTCAATGTCAGTTTTATGCGGGCCGTAATAGCACACCGCCGTCCGCATGGCAAGATCTAGCTCAACTTATCACTCACTCAAAAAATTTCTAAGCCAGAGTCTTTGTTGGATTTTGCGGGACAGTGAATGCATCAGGGCACGCGTTTTAAAGGTATACAATTCATTCGGGCTATTCTTTCACAGATTACTGGGGAAATTTACGCTTGAGACTTGGAAATACTACGTGTCTGGTACACTCAGTAGAAAGTTTACAGCAGGATGGCAATCGGCTGAGGAGTTACATGGTGCTCTGCTCTCGCCAGTACGACGGTTACCCTACGACCCCATATATTTGAAGATGGAACACGTTAAACAGCGAATGCGGTGGCTTCAAGCTGGTCCCCGTTTCAGCTGACGACAGTGAATCAACTAAGTGGAGCGGTTACATGAAAATGTTCGTGAAATAATATGTTCTGGACTAGCAAAGAAACATCTGGTATATATGTAGTCAACATGAACAAAAGCTAGCTCATGGCATGTACGCAGGTCCTTAAAGAGTATACCGGAACTACCACGGCCTATGAGCACAGAATGTCTCTAATAAATATCGAAGAGAGGCTCACGTGTGGATTCTCAAAGTCAGTCATATCAGACTCTCCATTAATCTTTCCTTGCATTAGCTTTTCTTCTTGGGTAAGTCCATCTGTAACCGTGGCCTTAACCCGGCGTCTATTACGCAGCACTAGAGTAGCTCGCCAGGCTGTAATAACGCCTCAGGTCAGCGACGCTGTTCACCAGAAATAGATAAAACACCTACCAATGATAACGAGGAGCTCGATAGCGAAGCAGACGCCGCACCCGATGAGCCCAGGCTTATACGTTGGCTGCAGATTTAAGTCAATAAATGAAGGGAAAAGAAAGAGATGATACATACCGCATCCTTCTGCCTAAATATCTGGGATCCACACATGCTTCCGGCGCAGTAGCTGGGGAAATCATTGAGATAAGACTGTTGAACATATTTTATACACACCAGACAAAAGTAAACGATGATGTAACCGTTCGTTTAGTACGCCCGGTAATGTTGGAAGGGATCAGCGTCCAAGCCAAGAACATACTGAGATGATATGGAGCCTAACAAGTCGCTGTTAATCAATAATGTGCAAATGATTGCAGTCAGAGGTGGTAGCTTTACCGTCACTAAGTACATACCCCATTTTGTCCACTACGAAGTTTTCTGAGACGGTAGGACTGCAAATACAGAGACGAAATTACCAACCTTGTTTGATTCGTTTGCTTCAACCAAAGCCATCCCGAGGACGCCAATAAAACCAGGGATAAGGGATAAGGCCATGAGATATAGGCGCAGGTTGTTCCACTTCGTCGCTGCCTACCGTTTCGGGGCCATTAGATTCGTTGTGCTCGACAGATAGGAACGCTACATACAAATCCAGCAAGAAAATATACGACCAGGGATGCCATATTTTCAGGAATGTGAAATAAAATTCCTTGAAGAGGCGCTATAAGGATTGGGTCAACAGATTATCAGATGCCTTGAGAAGAGGATATGTACTAAAACCAAAGCCGGTGTCGATTATGCTCCTAAATGCTGAGAAACCTGCACCGGGCACCTATTGGACCCCGACTAGATAAGCGTCATCAAGATTCCAATACAAAGTGACGTCTCACCGCAGTTAAGAACACAACAATTGCTGTAAAGTAAAACTGGAAACAAAATAATAAGCCGGGCACAATCAAAAGAGCTGACGGAGCTACACAGGGATCGGTCAAACACTCCCGAGCCTGATACCACTTCCACGCGCTAATACCCGTCCTATCGTGTCCACTCTGGTTTTCCAGGATCCGCACGTTAGCCATCCGTTTTTCTTCCTTTGTTAGCCAGGAGACCTCAGATGGGGAGCCAAGGAAATGGAAGCAGACGATGCCGACAAAAATCGTGACGTGAGCCGAGGAACTAAGGACTAAGTACGTGAGTCGGTATATCTTCGCGAAGTGAATGTGGCTCACATAAGCCATATATCGCCATGCCTGAATGTCCTTGCTACGGTACTCCAGGGTGCCGATTCCGTACAGAATAAGGTCGATGATGCTACCGACTCCTACGCCTGAACTCTATTCATAGATAATGGTGAGATTCATGCAGAACCGCAGTGCAGGATCAGCCGCCCACCAGGAACACCAATGAGCGCGACGAGTGTTCATTTCGAGTATACCAACACCCGATGATCAAGATGAACCCAGATCCAATGCAACACTGAAATATTCCCAGCAAGAACCGTAAGGCGACGAGCTGCGTGAAGTCTTTCGCTATCAGCTCCGGAGTTAGCATTCATAATGGTCAAAAGAAATGAAAGTAACCCAAACCAAAGCCGATGCACAACATCACGATTCCCATACACATCTATCGGAATATATTAGAGATCATAATTAGGTAGGGGGTGGAATATTGGCTACCATGAATACTGATCTATGCTGAAAATTGAATGATACGGTGTCGGACTAAGAAGATTTACGCACAACGTCTTGCCCATTCTCCAACGCTGAAGTAGAAAATTAGAGGGAAATTCAAAGCATAAGTATGCGATAAAGTAGACCGTCGTAAGCCTGGTCCAACATTAGGTTACACGGATGACATTTTGCATCATAGGCAGATGGCACACCGACCATGAGTATTGCTGACCAACGAGACCCGTGTCCTCGCGCAAACGGAAAACGGACATAGGACCTGTGAAAAGGCTGTCGTGACTGGTGTGAACTCGAATAATAGGTTTCACGCACTCAATACTGCCCTGTCTGCGTCCTGAAGACCATCTGGTAATGGATAAAATGGAACGCAGAGCGTGATACGCAATAGCCACTGACAGCATAGCCACAGAAGTGGAAGCAGATAGTAGTCCACCTTGCGTTTGAGCTTCTTGTACTGTTGTGGAGTGTACTCAGCCGAAGCAGTAGCGAGTGGTACATCGTCAAGCGTTGTTCCTTCTTTCCTGTAGATATCACAATGAGTAATAAAATATCTAACAGTGATGTCACTAGGTGTGTAACGGTGGCGACTCACGATACAGGAGATCCGCTCCTTCTTGAGTGTGTTGTGAGCATCGTTAACACAATAGGGCAATTGTTGGAATATTGACTACTGTCAAGCAACTTATATGTATATACCTGTACGATATTCAAGAAGTCAGCGTGTATTTCATTCAGACATTCTTGTATGCGCACCGTATCCGCATTTTCAAGAGACATCGTCCCCTCGCTTGTCCTTTGCGGTGCCGAATCGTGCATTGAAATCTTATTTTACTGTGGCTCGGGGTTCTCGTGCCACATCAACGCTCTGTCTGACAGTTCTGTTGAGTGATGCCTTTAGGTTAGAGGTCTGGCTCCACCTACAACGCGAGGCTTCTATCCAGCACGCAGCTAAGATTTTGATTAACGATCGGTCACATCCTCGAAAGGATATCTGATCATGATGCCAACCAGTAACATTTCAATGACACGCATGAACACTGATGGTGCCGATGCTGAGACGCGGTATCGCTTCCGCGAGAAGAAGGCAAAAGTGAAAACATACGTGCGTTACAGCTTGTGTTAGGGCCATCGTGAATAAAGTTAAATCAGCATCCCATGTCAGAGAGTATACATCTATAAATGCATCAGGAGTGTTGCACGCACTGAACGACGCGCTTACCGATGTCAAAAACGCGTCGATTCCAGCAAAATCAAACTGTAAACGAGTCAGCACTGTAACCACGGACAAAAGGCTGAAACACCGAGGATCGAGATGAAAGCTCCCTTCAGGTGTACCAGCTCTCGATAACAAGGATAAAAACAGGACTGATAGGACATTCTTGCAGCGCACGCGGGGCCATAAGATGCTTAAAGTTCAAGTTCAAGGCTTCGGGACTAGGAATCGGCCAGTTGAGCGACACGTGTTGCTTACATAACACGTGTCAGAATTTGACTTCTCTCTCTCTCTAGTCCAGTACTCTCAATTAGTCTCCATACACTTTTCCGCCATCCGTCTAGGATGTCAAGGACACCCCCAAAGGGTACCAGGGAGGGACGAGAAGTTGTGTTCACGCTGCAGAGCCGTGGCACTGCGTCGAATAAGTAACTTCATCAAGCTCGCTGATCTAGAATGCACGCCAACAGTCGAATTGTTCTCCCTGTTCAAGTTCCGCTCATGAGGATGCTGCTTGGTGTCTCTGCTGGCGGGAATGATGCGGTAGACTTGACTAAAGCCCAATTCGACGCTGATCAGCTCTTTGATGAGATACCTAAAGATGCTATCGATTTCTGTAACTCTATTCTTCCAGACTCGTCAAACCTTGGCCTGGTCGGAGACGTCTCGAAGAATGAAATCTTCGAATCGATATCACGGTGCCGACGAGTAACATTGCAGTATAACCCAGGAACACTGAGGATGCCAATGTCAAGACGCGGTACCTCTTCCGCGAGGAGAAGGTAAAGGCAAAAAAGGAAAACTTCATATGTTCGTTCGGCTTGTGTCAAAGGTATCATGAATAAAGTTATTTAAATCGACACCCGGCGTCAAAGAGTATACCGGAACTATCAAACATAATGAGTGCTGGACGTATAGGCGTGGAGATGACTGAAGACTCACATGAGGATTCTCAAAGTCCGTCATGTCTGACTCCCCATTAATCTTACCCTGCGTTTCCCTCTCCTCCTGCGTCAGCCCATCTGTGAGCATAGCCTTGTCCCGACGTCTATTCCGCAACACCAGAGTCGTCCGCCAAGCTATAATCAGGCTCCGAGTCGGGATCAGTCTTTCACGATAACGAGGGTCATACGTACCAACGATGACGAGGAACTCTAGGCCAAAGCATACGCTGCATCCGATGACTCCTGGCGTGTAGGTTGGCTAGAAAATGGGATTATCAAGAGCAATCAAAGAAAGAGGACAGGAGCGTACTGCGTCCTTCGTCTTGAATATCTGTGATCCGCACATATTTCCGACGCAGTACCTGTAGGATCATGTTCATCAGTGAAGATCAAAGGAAAATAGGACAACGCACCCGATGAATGTAAATGAGGATGTCACCGTTCGCTTAGTACGTCCGGGAAGGTTCGAAGGGATAAGCGTCCACCCCAAGAACAAGCTCAGCACAAAAGGAACCTGTTGGAGATGTTCGTCAAGCCATGGGAGATTTGTGTTGAGATGAATCTTACGGTCATGTAGTACATCCCCCATTTCGTCCACTATTCAGAATATTAGGACAGCAATAAAATGGAGAAAGGAATGTTAATGAGGACCTTCGTGGACGGACTCGTCTCGATGAGAGCCATCCCAAGGAAGCCGATGAATGGAGGGATCGTCGCAAATGCCATGATGTATAGGCGGAGATTCTTCCACTTTGACGTAACCTATCATTATGTGAGTTTGGCAGCGGCACATGGAGCAGAGAATGGTGCGAACTAGTCCAACAATGACGAAGATCACGACGCTGGTCATACTCCGAGGGATAGTATACAAGATCACTTGAAGAGACGCTGTACGAGGACATAATCAATTGCCAGCTTTAGTGTATCAAGAATATACGTACTAAAACCAAAACTCGTGTTAATGATACTTCCGAACGTCGTAAGGCCTCCGTTAGGTACCTATGTACGCGTCAACAAATGTTCGTAGACCAAGGTGATAACCCTACCGATGACAGAAAGGCGTTGATTCCGGCAAAGTAAAACTGAACCGATCTCAGCACGGCACGAGAATAACGAGTCTTGGAAATACATACGCATGGATCGACCAAACATTCCCGGGCTTGGTCCCACTTCCACACCTTGGTACCCGTCCGGTCATGTCCGCTTTGGTTCTCGAGGATCCTAGTGTTGGCCATTCGTTTCTCCTCCTTCGTGAGCCAGGGAACTTCGGATGGGGTACCCAGAAAGTATAAACAGAGCAGTCCGACGGCGATGGTAAGGGATCCGAGGAACTGTTGGTATATGTAGGTCAGTGGGTGTAAAGTCCATAGAAAGACGTGGCCGCACATAGGACATATATCGCCACGCCTGGATGTCTTCCCCACCATACTCGAGGGTGCCAATTCCATAGAGCGTCAGATCAGCAATGACACCGAATCCTGCATTTGCGCTCTATTTCGCAAGAATGTAAGCGAAGCAAAAGGAACACAAGAGAACTGGCAAACAAACTTGGAATACCAGAGAGCGAGATGAGTGTTCTCGCCGAGTGTACCAACTTCCGATAATGAGGATAAACCCCGGGCTGATGCAACATTCGAAAAATCCCTGCAGGGCGCGCAAGGCGATGAGCTGTTTGAAGTTCTTTGCTGCGGGTTTGATTAGCATTTGCGATGGTTGAGAGAATTGAACAGGGGACTAACCAAAACCGATGCATAAGACGACGGCTCCCCAGCATATCTATCAGCGATAGTTAGAAGGGTCGAGGGAGAAAGTATGAACGTACCATGTAGATCGATCTGCGTACAAATGTATAATTGATAATTCTTTGACACAAGAATGGATACGTACAGAGTCTTCCCCATCCGCCATCGTTGAAGGAGAATATTAGATGGGAATTCGAAGCACATGTAAGTCAGGTAGAAAACCGTCGTCAGCCTAATGGTGGATGTGAATGGTCGGCATAGTGTCGTAGAAAACGGCATTATACTCACCAAGAGTACTGCTGCCCAACCAAGCCAGTGTCCTCACGCAAACCGAATGTTGCCATGGTACCTGTAAGAGGTTCGTGTTGGTAGTGACAGTCAGAGGAATTTGACACACTTAGGCCCGTCTTGTCGGCTTGCTGGATACCGTCTGATAACGAATATATTAGCGTTAGAGAAAGTTACACGCTTAGCGGCTCACAGCAAAGCCACATCAGTGGAAGGAGGTAACAATCCATTTTGCGTCGGAGCTTCTTGTATTGTTCTGGAGTGTACTTGGACGCGATAGCGACTGCGAACTGTATGCCGGTCAGCATCGACTGAAATGGCTGAGATACCTACCTTCACTGTCATCTTGGGTATCATAGGCAACCGCCTCGACGACGACGTCCTTCTCGTCAAACGAAATCTTCTCTGGAGTTTCAGAGGCCATGGCAAGCTACGGATGAAGAAGCCTTGACGGACATCAAAGGATGCTCTATATAAACTTCAGCGCCAAGAATATTTCCGATAGGAAGTCCGCCATGCCTATCCTGCCGGAATAACTGTCTTATCATTGGGATGCAGCAGCATGGTAGCGCTTGGATATAAAGCTGCCGTATAGGCTGCGCTTGTGAAGGGTCTTAGGGTCCTGAAGAGATACACCGATTGATAGGCATGATAAAGCAGATACTGGAACCAAATGAGACGAGGTTGCTTTCTCGAAAACAGAAGAACCTACGCAGGCCGTTATCGAGCAGGTATTATTGAAGAAAGTAGGGTCATCAGATGCAAGGAAAGCACGGAAGCAGGCGGAGTTAATGGACCGAGCAGAGTTGATCGGGAGTAGTAAAATCGCAGGAAGACAGGACTTGATGATAATAGATCTTGAAGGTGATTAATTGATCTTGCTAGCCAGTTGATACTAAGAGAAGCAGCGAGACATTTAGTACAAGAAGCGTCAACAATACGTTGCTATGCCAATCTACGGACGAAATCAGGCTCGCCGTTTGCTTCCCGTACAGAATTACTTACACGTTTGCTTAATTCCGCGGGTATTTCGTAGTAAGTATATAAGGCTGGATATTTGTAGTTAGCTCCCATGTCGCCATAGATGTAAACCATTTTGCTACTTACCTCATTTGAATCCAGTGGGCTCGCGATTCTAACACCATTAACAGCGAAAAAGGCGAGAGAGAGCATCAGAAAAGCTCAGCAAGAAATACTAGAGATGGAAGGAATAATTCTTTCGAGAAAACTGCGATGCCTTTAGCGATAAGTATGCAGTCAGAACGGAAGCGAGAAAATCAGATCCGGCCCGAGTGCCGGTACGCGTTGTTGACTTGTTTGTCGGACTTCCTACCGTCACCGGCTCCTCGTCCTCAAGCCTCAGGCCTCAAGTACGGTTTCTTTCCTCAAATTGCGTCAACAATATACTTCTCATATATACGGCGTTCAAGCATACCGAGGCATCGGAGAATTACTCGACAAGCGAAGCTTATCATCAGAGAATGGAAGGCCTTCTTACGCATGTTACTTCTGTTTGACATCTATCCCCCTAACATTCTTCGTAGTGGAACTATGGTACGACTAGTACAGACCGGATTCTCTGTTACCATGATTCGCTCCCTAAATCCTGCTGCTTCGCTTCCTAGGTAGTCTTCGACTCCAGGAAGGTACCAGCAATCTCGACCAGACTTCAACTCGCAATGCGTTGCAACATCTATGTCTAATATCGATTCAGCAGAAAGCCTTCACTGTCCAATGTACTCTACGAGTAAGTTATCAACAATCCACTTACGCCTCCATCTCATTACGAATTTTTTCGCTCAATAGAAAATAAATTTACGAGCTCGCTATCCTACAGATTACACCCTGCTCTGGAGGACATTGAACCAGCCACGCTGAGGTACTCGACCCCCGAACTTCACCTCGACCTCAGGTTGCAGCCATTGTGCAGTTTACTGCGGTGAACGTTCCTATAACTCGTCGGTAAGACTGTCTTATCATACACCATAGACCAGTATAAGGCTTACCGTCATTCGCAAGGAAGATGTTAGTACTGCAGCACAGCTCCGTAGCTGTGGGACTCGAACTAAAGTATCACGTTCGGCACGTCAACCTCGACAAAAGGTGGACGGGCAACGTACCAGCTCACAGCCGACTGTGCGATAACAATTCTGGGCAAGCTGCAACCGAATCCGACGAATTTGGAAGGGTCTAGTGGTCCTGCGTCAACGTTCAAGGTGGCCTTGTTAGCGACGACAACGTTCTCGCAACACTGGACGAGTTGGTTGTAGCCGGAGCATCGTTGTGTTGGGGTCGACGCGACTGCGAATGCTGCGGTGGCAAGGAGAGGGAGAGAGCGCAAGACCGTGAGCATCGTTAGCAGCGAGAAGGTAAGCATATTCTCGCTACTACATGGGTTTTATGTCTGAGCAAACTTGAAAGATGTCATCCAAGATAGAATGTCATGTGTGGTGGCGTCCGAATGTCTACTGTGTGAGAAACTCGGCGGTGTCAAAGAAGAAACATCGGACATGAGTGCAGAATCTATTTTTGCCAAGCGGAGAAGTTCTCGGCTGATATCAGAGTAGGGGTCGAAAATCAAAGTTACTCCGAAAATTTGGATTAATAATTTTGCAGAACGGCGTGCAAATGACCCGATATACTAAGCACGCAGGTTATCCGAACAGAATTGTTGTTCGTGGAAGCAACACTGGATCGCTGGAGGTCCAGTCAATTATATGGGCAGACACTGTATGATAAGAATGGCGGTGTTACATGCGTCCAATACGATGTCATTCGTGTTTGTGGTGGTCATGCATTTTGTTTATTACACGACATGTTTTCTTCCCTCTTCCCTTTTCCGTGAATATAAAAGACCCTGGTATATTAACGACGTCAACATATACGTAGATTCTGCCTACTCTTAAAATGTCTGCTTTTCTTTCGAGAAGACTCCGTTAAATACGGTGGTGTCCAAAAGTGAGCCTGGTCAGTTTGACGTAGAAGACGTTTCGAACCCAAACTCTGTCAGACGACCCAGCGCCTCATCTGCTCAATGAGACCATTTAAGTACGACGGCGGGACGTATGGCTTCGCGAACCTTGTGCTACCTGTCCTATACAGTAACATATCCATGACCATCCCTTCATCAACGTCATGCCACTGCCACATGAGGTCGAGTGAGTTCACATGTGGGAGGAACAACGGATCCGTGGCGAGGCGCTGGATCAGTTCGTGCGAGATAGGACAGTACGGCCTGTACACGGGCGGGAGGGGATCATGTACACCGAGGTGTCGGAGCTCAGTGAGAGGCTCGAGGATCGTGATAAGGTCTTTTACGCAAATGGGTACCCGCCAGAGAGTGAGGTGCTGGATCCTGTGGGAGAATACCGCGATCAAGTCTTGAGTAAGGTATTCCGCTTTGAAAGGGTTCCTGACGGGGCCGACGTAGATGATAGTCAAGTCCCGAAGTCGGGGGAGGGAGACGTTACCCCGATAGAGGGGGAGATGTTCTTGGGTGAAGTAGGTGAGGCAGATGGTGAGCGAGACGAGGTTAGATGTTAATGCGGGGCTGGGTGAAAGGAAGTGCTGTGGAGGAGTACCGTACATAGTCACATTGGTGATGTTGGGGAATAAGGACGTTGACTGAAAATCAAGCGATCGAAGGATAAGGTGTATGATTTGGGTGTATGGGAAGGGCGACGAAATCGAACCTGGACGGACGTATTCTCCGAGATCTAACCAGTGAAGGTTTGTGGCGGTGGTGAACGCACGAAACTTCCATACGTCAAAGGGCTTTACACAGGTAAGTCGCTCGAGTGAGGTAAGATTTCGTAATCCTGTGAAGAGTTTGGGGAGATCCTTGAATTCTGAGGGAACGGAAGATATGTAGAGCTCGCGCCAACGGTGAGCTTGCGTACGAAGTACCGCTATGGCATCAGATGTGTGATCTTCCGTTGACCTTAATCCTTTCCTCCGCATGGCGTCATGCATTCGGAACAGGAAAAGAGACAGTGGATAGTCCTTTGAACGCTGAAGGTAAATGTTGATTAACGCCGGCGGGATCGATATGTCAACATCCCGGCGTTCTCTGCGGTGCTCGTCCCTTAGAATCAAGTATCGAACTGGAACGAAGATGAAGGACCACAAGGAAGCGAGAGAATAAGATACATCTCTCCAATAGACGCACACGTGAGAGATAGTGAGCATGCTGAAAGGAAAGCGGTCGCCGTGATAATCGTCGACAGCAAGGACCAAGCTATTGATCAAGCTGGTAAATATCTCTTCCAATACATCGAGAGGGACTCCATGGATTGGAGCAGGCCTTTCGGTAGGCGCCGCCAGAGAAGTCTGAAAAGGGAGATAATTAGTTGGAAATTGAGAAAGGTAAAATGACAGGAGGCTTACCGCTTCCGAACTATCCGAACTAGACGTCGACAAAGGAAAACCAGAGGAAGAGCTATATGGAGGATGATAGCTAATGAGAGTAAGAAAAAGTCGTTCAAAAGTAGACCAGCCTACATACATATCGCGACTCATTTTGGATTCTACAGCACTAGGGCTGTACGACGAGGAATCTTGATTCCTGAGATCAAAGTGGCTTCAACACGAGCGGCTCAGTGGCTACTATTGCGCTAATTAATTTGGAGAGCGTTCAGAGGAAAGGTAAGAGAGTTTGCGAACTCACCTTCTGAGAGATCAAAGACCGGAAATGTTGCAGAGCTGCGTTTCTTGAATAGACAGATTGAAACGGGTGAGATGAAGGGTAACGACAAGCGCCGGCACCACACGGGGTCAAGCAAAGTGAGGCAGAGTGATTATTTTTGGCACGCCGCATTTAATTGGGTTCCAAACTAAGCCTAAGGTAGGCTCGTAGTTGTGGTCTCCAAGACCTGAGGATTAGAGTTGTATTCAACGGCGAAGTATGGCCCCCTCGAAGAGCTCATAGATGTAAAGCACAAGTCGGACGAGAGGTGAGAAGTGAAAGACCTCATGGGAAGTGGAAAGGCACGCGATCGACTGCCGGGAGCGGACCGGGACGGGCCTCCTGGCCGCTGACAGGGAAATATGACTCAAGTTTCTCCCTCACCTCAAACTGTTCACAAACAATTCACAACCTGTTCAGTGTTTACATGTACAGCCGTAACCTCAGAGCCCGAATTATCTCCTTACAAAATTCTGAAGCCAACCGTCTAGGCTCAACTCTGATCCATGATCATTAAAATCGGGGCGCCCACAACTTACAAGCATCATAGTAATTAGAAGCGCGCCAAGTATTCTATTGATACTTAGACATGAGAGTGATTTCCTTCCCTCACTTGTAACCCCGTATTCTTCATTCTCCGAAAAGCGAGATCTCGAAGCAGAGGCCAGCCCAGCGCGACTGACTTCAGAGGGACGTCCATCTCTGTACCACGATAACTGCTACAGCTGATATGCCGGGATTCTATGAGATTCATCGTCGCGTCAGCAGGATTCATGACGCAAGGCATAACCCAAGCAAACTCAAGATGCTCGAGTTTGGGAAGAAGGTGGACATGGCCATTATCGAACCTCAGTTCGTTCAGAAGCCACTCTGACAATGTGTCTGATGTTGCGAAGTCATGGATCGTCAGACTGACCAAATCCGGCACTGCCCTGAATATGGCAATGAATTCGGCGCCTTCCACTATGCCGGTAGCATAGGAAGTGGTAATAATCGTGAGATTTCGTAGAGGCGAGCGGGAACGTCGAATTATGGATGCGATGGTATGCGTGTGAATAGCTCCGCCGATGATGGTGAGATCGGTCAAAGCAGGGGCATCGATGGATCCAAGGAAAACAGAAAGAGTATCGGTGTAGAAATACATATTGCGACAAGTGAGGGAAGTTAATGTAGGAAGGCTGGCAAAATGGTTTTCATCTTCCTCTGTGCAGAGGCCGTAGGCTTCGACTGTAAGGGATTACAGGTTCTGCATTCGAGAGAGGTTGTAAACGACGGCGCCAACCTCTCCGGGGCGAAATTCCAGGTTGAGTGTGTGTACGTGCTGTGGAAGGTTGAAGCAACCAATCGGAACACCGTCGCGTATCGTAAGGGTATGAAGGTTTGGAAGATCAAATACGTAGTAAGGGCTATCTTCCATATAACCCTCCATGATCAGGCTCCCCAAGGAAGCCAACAAGCCGCTTGGTAGCCTTGTTATGGCTCTCGCTGGACCTCGAACTTCACGAAAGCGAAAGCGATGGGTGACAAGAGTCTCGGTGATGATATCCAAGGTGTAATCATCGACGATCACCAACTTGGGACTCATAAACCGAAGGACCAAGGGCATACGCCCCGACCGAAGTAACTGGAGTTTAACTACTTCATGAATAGACCGCCATCGAGGCAAAGGAAAGTATGTTTTTGTTGGTAAGCGAATGACAATGGTCGACCATAGACTGGGAGAGTCAATGGTGATGTTGCGCCAGCGCTTGCAGACGAGTCCCAAAAGGAAAAGGACATTTGATGGGCAGAGGTCGGACTCCTGCTTACAAGCCTCTTCAAATATTTGAAGCAAGGCATCGTAGGATAATCGCCGAACTGGCGCGAGTAGGGCGCCATAATGATCAGCGTAGCTTTTCAGCCGGTCGCGATCTCGGTTCAGTTCCTCCAAATTCCTCTGGATTTGAACAATTTCTGCATCGTACGCGTCAATTTCTTTGGCCATTTGTGAACGAACGCTAGAAATAGCCAGAATATCCGACTCGGAAGGGGAGTAGAGCTTGCGAAATTTGAAGAACAGTTCAGAAGAGGAGATCTTGGGATCTTTCATAGAAGGCAAGCGTCTGCTGCATTTGTGGCACAGGATTGTGCACGGCCAGCTATACGAGTCGTCGACGCCTATCAATGACATCTATACCACCGACATACAAGTCTTTCTACTGAAGGTCGTACCTTCAGTGAGAGTAGCCATATGATTTGGAACAATGACTGATGTCAATAGGGCTGTAGAAAGGTAAAGTCACAATCGCAGCTTGACCTTGATCAAGGTCGTGAAGAATATTAATGACCTTCAAGTTCGAAATTCGAAATTGATTTCGAGACAAAGACTGTGTCACGTGGCTACGAAAGTCGCGGTGGTCGTTTCCGAAAAGTTGAAAAATATTTAGCCTTGATGTTTCCGCCGTTAATTCATGCCAGCGCGAACAGACGTCGGGGTTTCCATCAGGCAAATTCACATAAACTGTCACTATTGGAAGGATTATGAAACTCAGAGAGCAGAAGAGAAAGACGCTGCATAGAAAAGAAAGGGATACCGAGTGTTTTACTGTTACGAATGTGATAGTGATAATTTTATAAACGTGACGAACGACAAACAGAATTCCTAGAATACCAGATCAGCAGCCAGCACCGAACTACAATACAGTACATCGATAACTTACATTAGCACTAGTACCACTTATGATACCCAGGGTAAAGATCGTCTTCGTCGAGGTCCGGCATCGTGAAAAACTTCGCTGGTCGCTTTGGAAGCTTATATCCCGGCCCATGAACTCCCTTCGCCAATTCCTAACAATGAGTTGGTTAAGAAGAATCTAAAAAGGCCGCAACGACTCGAACGCACCTCTACGTCGACAACATTATAAATATACATGCTCCGAGATTCATCATGAGGGTTTTTCTTCACCTCACGAGGCTTTATGCTGTCCATATGAACCGGCTGAAGCTATGGTACAAACATTTGAGCCTAATTATATGAAAGAGAGAATGACGCACGGAGTAGCGAGCTATAGCATCAGTTTTAGTGATTGATCCCCCTTTCTTTTTCCTCGTCACCGGAGGCCGGTTTGGAGACTGTGAAGAAGACGGATCTTCACGGAGTCGCTCCGCCAACGCTTCCACTTCATCAATTTTGTAGAAGGTCACTTTTCCGCCATATGGATTGTCCCTCTGCCTGGCCGGGGTGAGAGTATCAAGGTCCGCAGGCTTGAGACGGAATTCTTTGGCTGCATCCGTTCGTTTCTGGATGACCGTTGAACGTTGAACACTAAGGTGTAGCTTCAAAGAGAGACTCACAATAGTTCTCCGAGTTCGAGTTCTTTTGGGCTTGGGCTCTGGTGTCGCTGGTATTCCGGCAGTGGGAATGGCGTACGGTATGGCTGCCATAGTCGTTGTCTAGTCTAAGAAAAAAAAAAGACAAATATGTCAGTACAAGCGGATCACCATTTTTGATATCCTAGACAGGGGTAATATGAGGCTCAGGCGCATTTATTATACCATGACTTCGCAAGCTTTTCCTGTTCCCGGTCGAAATTCTTGCAATGTTAGCAAAGACTAAGGACATGTCGTATAGGTAGTTGATGGCGTGGACCTGATAGCGTCAGTGAACGGGCCGGCGATTGCTTTAAAGAACTTTAGGGCAGGTTCGGCGCCGCGGTCCGGATTTGTTTTCTTGGCACTTGCACTTAATTCCTTTACTTCTGGCACCTGTTATCGGGTGCTTCCATTCTGTTTGACTTCAGCTTTAGCACTCGCCAATATTCTCACGTACTTCAATTGCTGCTCACCGTCCGCGTTATTGTTAATCTCTCTGTGTTCTTTCATGTTTCTCTGCGCTTTCAACATGATCTTGATCGATCGCTCAATGGCACCTCGGAATCTATCAGGCATCCTCATTGTCAATGATGTCTTCTTTGGTCAATGCGGCATTTCTTTCCTTGATGTTTGATCCAACGCTGATTCTCTTCACAGCCAGGTGATTCTCTGACGCTCTGACTCGAATCCGGATGTGGTACGTGGAGAAAACACGTCAAAACGAAGTTTTTTCTTCCTCTAAAGGATAGCTTCGTAGTCTTCTTTGAATCTCAGCACGCATTTTGTGTGGACGCTGCATCTAACGTAGCCGCCGTTTTCGGGATCTGGTACTAAGGATAATTATAGCCAATCCAGGCCTACACAACGCGTGCCCCGCATCCGATGAACAACGACATTCAGGGCAATCGCCGCGTCTGCGGCATCGAACTGATAGATGAGGTGAATGCGAACAGCGGGGTAGATACACCGCCGGTATGTGAATAATCTGATTCGTCGTCTGATAAATCTAACGTGAGGAAAGTGTCGATCCTATAATTAACTCTACTGTAAGCCTTGTAGTTGCACCTTAGACCTGAAGAGTCAATCCCTTATCCTCGCTATAGGTGCCTCTGTGTTACTCTCTGAGGTACTGCTGCTTGCGTCTGTATAAGGTCGCGTGTCCCGTCAATAGTCAGTTTTTGCCAGCGAGGCTGGTTGTCCCGGACAGGGCGGCATATCCCAATATAGTGCGCGCATTCCAGGCATTACTGCCACTCTGGTGTAAGAGGAACGGCCAAACTCTGTGGCGTACTACCATCATGTTCGTCGGGGGGTTCGCGAAATCTTTCTCTTTTTTCCCCCCTGATGGCGTTGTTCTAATAATTGCGCTGAGGACCCACGGACATTTCATTCCAGCGCTGATAGAGCCTCGGGCTGCGTTGACCGCGAATGACTGTTTTTTTTTTTCATGGAGAAGACGCATTATCCTTCAGTTCATGTCTTCAATCGGGATGAACTATCCGAGAGCGCAGGTCAAGGCGAGTTACTTCTTGATATCATTGTACGTTTACTTTTTGCCTCCTGCGTTAAGCACTGCCGCTTCATCAAACCAGGACTTCATCTATTTTATTCTACCCGTTTCACGGGTTCCTTGGGAGATGTTTTCGCAACTCGGGTTCAAGTTCGACAGGTGGAGCGGCCTGTTATTAATGATTGTTTCCTTCCATTCAATGGTGAGCCAGGTTCCCGCCGAAATTAAGCGGGTTTACGAACACTATGCCACTGGCTTCCCGTTCCATATTATTCTGGTCAGTGGTTTATTCCCTTAAAGTTGTCTGGATATTGTACTCAAGCCTCCGATAATTGTCTCCGAAAATAGATCTTCAGGGACGCAGCGCTTTCTTGTTCCTTCTTAGCTTTATGAGTATTGATCTTTGCGTCCCCAGCGTCTCCGAAACACGGAACAGCCATTATTTGTCCTGTCAGTACAGGTGTAATGTAACTGAGATCCGCTCCGCTGTACTCTTAGACAGTTGACAAGTACATCTCCACATCTGTACATACTTTCCCCTCATTCTAGGTATGATAATGTTGTCAATCTCTTCTCCATCCCTCGTGCTCTAGCCCTATTCAAAGGACATCTAGGTACCTATGAGTACATTAGGCCAATCCCATGCTTGGTTCGGTCATTCTTGATGTGAGTGTTGACGAAATACCGTGTGTCATCAGAACCCTTGATCATTCTTAAGTGCATCGCAGGAATCAAAAGGTCGCAATCAAACAAGTTCATTGGTTCTATCATCACGGCCTATGAGTCCGCGTGGGATAGAACTAATGCTCTAACTCGGCTAAACCAGCATCGGAGACGAGGTATTTTTATACATACCGGGAGGTCGGGATGTCTTTGTAGGAGAATATCATCATCCGTCGCCTCATGCCCCATCTCTGGAGTCCCGAAATAATCCAACTTTCTGGCCACAAATCCGACCGAG
This sequence comes from Armillaria borealis, assembly GCA_030435635.1. NCBI lineage: Eukaryota > Fungi > Basidiomycota > Agaricomycetes > Agaricales > Physalacriaceae > Armillaria > Armillaria borealis. The sequence continues at coordinate 220,412 of JAUEPT010000071.1, read as the reverse complement.
TGTTCAGTATGGGTTTTGTTCGTCGTGGGGGGGCGCTGAGAGGAAAGTCCTGGGTTTTTGACAAGCACCGTAAAATTGTACGTCACTCTCGAATTGATTGAGAGCTGGGTAGATCAGGGTCCATGGAAGGAAGCGACGTTTGTTTCAGAATAAGATTTCCCGTACAGTATTCGCGGGTTGTACGTTTGTGACTCAAAGAAGCGGCATACAGATGCCGCAAGCAAAAAACACATGTATCGAGACCTTCGACGAGTGGATAGCATTCCACCCAGGAGAGATGAGAGAATTGTTCAAAGCTCCCTCCATACGATCACATCCATGTATTTGCTGAAGGAATGTAACTTAGGATCTGACCCCGTAAATAGACTGGCTTTCATCAAAAGCTGAACTGCAACTCCGTATTAGCCAAGCACGTCGGAGAAGACTTTCGCAACAAAAAGGGACATATTTGACGAATGTTCGCTTCCACTGTACGCCACATCATACACATCGTGCCACTACGGCCCATGTACATGTGAGAAATGATCTCTGACCGCGTTATTCGTGTCGTCTTAGCACTCCACTCATCCTGGGCGCAATGCCAGTCTGGATAAACTATTTTTGTTCTTGTTAATGACATAGAGGACTAAAAAAACTATAAAGGAACGTTGAACCATTACCTATCGTCAAGTCGAACAGCCCTCACAGTTGTACAGCTCTCTCTCCCAGTTCACAATGTTTGCTCGTCTTTCTTCCGTTGCTCTCTTGGCTTTGCCTCTCCTTGCGTCCGCCACCGCCGTTGTCCCCCGCGGCGGTGGTGCGTCTTGCGCTACCGGTACGACGCAGTGCTGCGACTCTGTTCAGAGCGTAAGTCTCCTACAAGTCGTTTAAGGGAACGTGGGAGCTCATACGAATTATTGTAGCCGACCTCCAGTGTCGTTCAGGCCCTCTTGGGCGGCCTCGGGATCCCCATCGGCGATGTCACTGCCAATGTGTAGGTTTTCAGGTCTCGACCGGTCATGCTAATGGCTGATGTATCTTCACACAGTGGTGTTACCTGCAGCCCCATCAGTGTCATCGGAGTCGGCGGCACCTCGTGCTCTAACCAAGTAGTCTGCTGCCAAAACAACAACTTCGTTAGTGTATTTACTCAGCGACTGATACTATACTCACAATTACGAACAGAACGGTGTTGTTGCCCTCGGCTGTACCCCCATCAACGTCGGCCTCTGAAGGACTCTGGAATCATCGTAATGGACGACCGTTGTAGTCATGTTTCGTACGATTAGTGAATATATCGAGAAAAGGTTGATCCTGGGTAAAGAACAAATATGCCATTGAGGACTGAAATATACGTCAAGAAGACTAATATACTGACCTCGTTGAGAACCGGCTGAGCAATGAGAACCTGAGTCGGAAGATGATCTATAATAAAAATGTCTACGGCGTAGAGAGGCGTTGGTAGCTCGCTGTTATCTAGTCGCCTTCGTCGCGGAATTCAACGATCATTTTGTCTTAATGTCAGATGGACACACAAAAAAATTTCGATCTCGAGGGAAGGGTGTCTAAGATTCGTACCCTTGTTATCTAGCCCGTTCGTGGCAATGATGGCATGGTACTTCATGGATCATCATGACCCTGGTAGATATTCAGTTGAGAAAGCGTGAGTATACACCGATACTCTGCATGTTGTGCTAAAAAACGCTAAACGCCTGATGAATGCTTAGATCAAGTTTTAATCAGTTCTGATTTACTTACTATGCTCGGACTGATTATAACGCACCACATGTCAGCCTTTTTGCAGACTCGAAGCGCCGTCCATATCACTATTGCATTGCAGAGAAGAAAGAATCTGAAAGCGGTCCAGATCGAGGGATTTCCGTTCGGGGGATGATACCGGGAAGATCGTGTTTAAAGTTCAAGTCCAAGCCGGCGACTAAAGCCAACGATTGATTACGGTTAAGACTTCGATTAAGCTGAAAACAGCGTTATTCCAGACAACAGACAGACCTTGGACAGACCCTGGAAACGAGTTAAGTTGGCGAAGATCATCGTCGATGTACGATTGCTCAGAGAGCGGTGCAGAATCTAGAATGCGGAGCAATTGAATGAGAATTTCCAGTACAAAAAGTTTGCGGCGAAGGGCCAAAGCGTGATCGCGTGATCGATGATCGCGTTGATGACAAGAGCAGTCGCGTAGACCAACAAGTCACAACAAACCCCTTCGCCGTCGACGACTAACGACAACGAAAAGGCAACGTAGCTACTGCCCAGCATCACCTGCCTTGTTATTTTATATTGCTGCAGTCCTGGCACTGCTCTGTCTTCCATGGTCCATGGAGACAAAAGGGAAATCACCGCAAGGTCACGGACCCCCAATGTCCCAGATTTTCCCTCTGACGCTCCTTATCCTTCAAGAGCCTATTCGCCTTTCACTTTTATATATCTACTGGCATGCGGTTCGCTCTTCGCAAAATACACAAGGTACAGACAGATCTCTTAGCTCGTGTGGTCTCAGATACAGGGTGGACAGCGAAAGGTAGTGTAACAGTCCGTATTTTTTTAACGCGTAACTGACTGATTCAACCTTGGCAACAATAAAACAGAATCAACATGTGGTCCCAGGTCAACGACTTGCGTTCTCCTGATACCGACATCGTCACCGTACAGTTTAACATTGAATAGGTACTGTCTCCTATACTGCGAAGCCTCTCATATTCTGACAATTTCCGACTGGAAGGCGTCGTTCTGTGTTACAACGTTTCCGCGATTGAAGAATAAGAATCGGGTCGAGCACCATATCGCCTGCACTTTTGGTCTATCCTCCTGAAAATGGATTCTGACAAGGAAGGTGAGGCGAAGGAGATTGACGTACGAGACCGTACACATTCGGTGCGTGTGATTTCTTACAATCTGAGACGGAAACCTTATAAACGAATATTAGGACTTTACAGAATGTTCGGATCTTGCGGACTTTGATTTTGTCCATGGGATTCGGAGACTATGTCGATATGAAGTCTCTTCGTCGAGTGGACAGCGCTTGCCAAAGACTACAGGATGAATGGATGCACTCAGACTCTCATTCGTGGGTCTGCAAAGGGTTTATCTTCTGTCCAATAACCCATGCCTGTCAGGCAAGCATCCCGATCCCCTATGGCCTCCATCCTCAAGCGAACATTGCACGGATAATCCTAATTTTGATAATCCGCTGACCAGAATCTGACCCCCCATCACGTCAGGCAGCAGCAGACTTTACTTTCCTGGCTCATGGTGCTGGTGCTGGATGTGTTTGCCGACGACGGGGACATGGTAGGCTGCAGCTGTGAGATAGGGAGGTCGCCGTCCAAGCGGCGTATCGATCATTCTTCACAAGCACGCTTGTAACATATCTGGGCCATGGGATGGCGGATGAAGGAAGCTTCGTCCCATAATGTCCGCTGGCAGTCAAAACGCGCGGGCTCATAGCTTGGTCGAGCCGGAGGAGGATGAACCTATGCTGTGAATGGTGCTATCCTCAGCCCCAGTTCTCCAGCTACCTGGCGGTTGATAGGCGGCATCCCCTTGAATAGTTTCCCAGCAATGACATAGAACGATATCCTTCTGATCCTCTTCCTTTGCACCTTGGCGTCCTCCCAGTCTCTGCCTCCTCTTCAAGAGGTAGCTCTGTCATTGCCGCCATCTGTTTTCTAAATCAGACAGTGAGATCCTTCCTTATTCCCCGCCTCGTCTTTGAACGGCATCCTCGCCTGCGTTCCCGTTCTGTGGGTGCTATGGTCCGAACAGATAGTGACAGAGAGGCACGGTCATGTTTTGTTGGCTACCCATCTTGTCCCGGAGTGGTTTACCAGGTTCAGAAGAAGCCAGTGTCACACGTAAGTGTGAAAAAACATTGTAACAAGATGAATCGAGACTGATTTTTCCTGACAGGGCACACGGAAGTATCAACCTGTTGTCTTAGGATTGTGTATAGCTTTACTCTCGATGATCTTTTCTGTCCGTACCTTTTCATGGCCGTGTTTGCCTATCAGATTCACCTCTTGTCTTAGGTTATCTGGATGTACGCTAGGCATTTGTCTGATGTTCTTATTTGCGGCTATGGAAGAAACTACCTGATTTTGCATCGGTGAAGGCTTCTTCAGATCGTCTTGTCATCCTACGAACCAAATCCGCGGATGTAGGTTGGATGTAGGTGATTTTCGCTCCCGTGCTGAAACCCAACTTGATAGTCAACGATATGCAGATATCTCCGAAGCTACCAATCGACGGACTGCATGGTAGTCAACCTGATGGCACCTTACGATGCCACATCTATCGCCTGCCTCTTGACCGATCAAATGATACATTTACTTCCGGTCCTACCTAACAATGAGAAAGCTCCCAGCTCGAGTACGTCTTATGCTCACTCCTTGCATCGGAGGCTGGAACTTAGAAGCGTCTGGAAAAGTACTATCCGTTATCCTCTCAACACCACCCCAATCTCAGCTGTCGTAGAGCCAACGACAAGTATGGCATCAGAACATCGCCTTTCTTTCCAGCGGCTCTCGATTCTCTCGTCCAACGTGTGTCGCAGCGGGCAAGTGTATACGGAAGGATCAAGGACGGGCTGCGGCTCTCCATCAGTGACTTCTTTGATACCCGCCCGACCTATGCAACCACGTTAGTAGCGTCTTTTCCCTCAGATTCTTTGTCGCTACTAAGGTCGTCTCTCACAATTGAAGAGCAAAACCCAGCCTTGTAAACCTCATAATACCATGGTTCACATTGTGAAACTGCTCAAGATTGATCATTCACCACCAGTAGAAGAATCATCAACATATTTTTACGCGCGAGAAAGTAGTACTACAGGAGGACGACAATTGAATGACAATTGGTACTTCACAGTTTCACGCTTCCCTTGATGCAACCCATTGAATGGCTTGCAGAGGCACAGTTTCTCGCGGCGGTGTATCAATTTGAAATTTGAAGCACGTTCGAAGTGGGCGAGCTCGGATTCGTCGTTCAAAGCTTGTTGACGCCCGTATGGGGTTGTATCTAAGCGCTTGTACGTTGATCCAGACTTCAGACCTTGAAGATGCCGTCGGAACCATATATCCCAAAGCGAACGTGCTGTAGCGGAACCTGTCCTGCACGTGGATTTCAAAGAAGCGCTTGGATCAGTACTTGTATCTTGCTCGTGTGGTATACATGTCTGGTTTTCCAAGCTAATCCTGCTCACTACTATCATTGTCTACTATGCGGAGTTTTGTCGAAATATGGCGCTGTGAGCATATCCTTGCTTTCACGTACGGTGAACAATAACTGACCTCGAATTACAGCCTATACGTTCGAGGAGCGACGGAACATGTACGCGCTTATTGCTCAAGAACCTGGCTTGCTCGCATCTCTGAACACTCCTCCAGAGCCTTCTATGTTGGTGGGATCATGTTCTACAAGCTAGGACTTGAGTTCTTTAATGGCTCAATAACGACGTTGGCAACGGATAGGTTTGCCCAGGCAGATACTTTTACTAAGCGTGCGTCCCCATACCTTGCGTCTGCTGTTCCCTTCTCATCTGTCCGATGGTAGTGGGTGCTGCTGAAGGCGTAAACCAAGCAGCCCAATGCGTCGGCGCTATCCTCATTGCACCCCTCATCATGCGCTTTCCTACGAGAACTGTTCTTGGCGTCTCGGTCCTGTTCTTCAGTCTCATGACGATGATTCTGCTAGTTGTGGATGCTGCTACCGGTGAGAGTGTCCGAACTGATCGGGCTAGCATCCAGGATTCTAACGTCCCCTTAGGCGGAAAGATGCGCGAGTCTGCTAGCAGTCCGACCCATTACGGGAGCTGGAACCCGAATGCTGTTCGTCCATTCCCTCTCTATTTTTGCCCTACTTCTGAACTAACGGTCTGTCGCAGATATTCATTATATGGACGCTAAGCGGGGTGGCATATGGAATGGTGGAATTAATACGTAGGATCATGTGCGGATGCCTCTCTATTAGACTTTCCGCCTGCCTTCCGTGATTCTGATGCTATTTATTTATTTAGCCCGTGTGATATTGTCGGAGGAGACGTGGGTAAGCTCAGACGGATGGATGCGACGGTGGTAAGTAATTCAATGATCTTGGTGCGATCACATTCTCACCGCCTTTTAATAGCATATCTTTTACGAGGTTACCGGTACCGCCGCCGCCTTTGCTTCATCTTCTGCCATCAGTCGATTTGGAAATAACTATAGCTTCTTTTTGAGCCCTGGTATGCTGTGATGACGTACTTTCTTGTACTCTACTCACCCGCCTTCTTTCGGTAGTGTTCTTCGCGATTGCGGGCGTTATTTGGTTCCATGTTTCTGTGCTCAACTATTCGCCCTATGATTCTCAAGAGGTATATGGACTGGATGAGGTAGATCGGCCGAAACGGAGCAAAAACTATTTAGTTCAGGTGGGCCGCGGAATCTCTGCTTTTGGAGAATCCATATGGGTCGGGACTATGATGGTGCTTGGCAACAGGAGGTTTATATGTGAGTAGTCGCATGCATTGTTAGCCGACCGACCTCTTGACGCACGTTTCTAGGGCTGGTTCCTGGATAGTAAGCTTTCGGTTTACATGCCCGACTCTGGAGGTTAGCTAACTGTATCTTTTATGAAGCGCATTGGCTCTATATCTTCATCGGTATACTTGACCAATCCCTTCTCGTGTTGATCGTTCGATCTAATTTTATTATCTGTCAGGTTTCTTGAGAACACCCTTGCTCCTGCCTTCGCGAAACGTGCTCTGGGAATTAGCGCCTGGAGTCAAATCATTGTTGGAGGCTCGAATTTCGGTGAAGTACGTCCTAGATGTTCTCGTTTCATTTCTGCGGGTACTAATCGCTGTGCAGCTACTCGGGGCTCTTACAGTCTTTCTGCTTTCGGATGTGGTAACAACACCAGTACGTTACGAGGTGCTGTTTCAGAGTTTCAGTCATTGATCTCATCTGTTACAGATTCCATGGCTTCGTCTCGACGCTCTCATGGTAGTATTCGCCTTTGAGCCTATCTAGATCGTTCGCTCATCTCTTGTCCAGCTTAACATCGTTTGGATTCTCCCTTATTTTACCACCATTACCGGACAGAGTGTAGATTGGGCATGGCGTTTAGCCGGAATATTTATTCCCATATCTATGGTGCGTCTGGCTTCCCTTTTGGCACGTCATCCTTTTAATTCAGAATATGTAGAGCTGGGCTGCGGGCGATGTTTCATTGTCCGCTTATATTCAGGCTGCACTGTCCACAGGTGACGCATGTAAGCTTCCCCGTTTTATTCTTCCTCAGCCCACTTATCCTTTATTCGCAGCTTTGGCAGATAAATATCCGGCCGTTTCTCATCTAGGCGCTGTCATGGTGAGTCTTCTTATTGTTTAGATCTACACTACGGCTCACGTCATTTCGGTAGGCGTTCCTGTACTCGATATATATCATCCTCTATGCCGTGTTAAGCTCGGTCTTGGGGGATATTATCGATGAAGACTTCACTGCAACTGGAAATATCAAAGCGTCACTGCGGCGTGTCGCAGGGTAGGTCCTTCCTTGATAACAACCTTCAGTTTTAACTGACTCGATCTACGTTAGGATACAATACAGTATATGCTGTTGTATCATCATGATAGCCACCTTTATTCCGAAAGGCGCCTTTTCTATCAATCCCAAGATGATCAACGGCGTGCGTCACGACGGCTTTGACCATCAGGAAGATGAATCATCGAAGAATTTCGGCGAGATGCAGACGCGGAAGGATGATGAGAGTGTTAGTGCCGTCACAGTTTAAATTAAAAAAATATTCTATTCGTGTATGATCGTTGTACTACTAGTAATAGGTAGAAATATCTGGATTTCTTACCCAAAATGTGCACTGCAGTAGTACCGTGCGAACGACGTCACACTGTCCAATCGCCACTTCGTACTGACAAATCACAAATGTGGAATGTGTCGTGCTCGTTGCCTCAAACAAATGTAACCCCACACCGTGTCCCTCACTGCATATGACTTATAAAACTGCATTCGAAGCTTGTTATACAACCGGCATACTCATAGAATTATTGGCTTTAATTGTATGTCTTCCGATGCTTCCAAACTTAAGTCGACTGCATTTTCATACTTCGCAGTATTTGGATAATACAAGTGCAAGGCAGTCACGTCTGGACCACGAAAACGCCAGCGATGGAGAAGCATCTCTAGAAAGGAGTTAGGTAAATTGTAACCAAGTTCGAATATAGCTGGGTCACTCCATACGCCGTTTCTTAAGGAGACATCGTGGAGAAATTGACTCCAGCGTTGGTGAAACGTACGTTGTGATCCATTAGGTCGTACGATTTCTACAAGACATTGATAGTGTAGTGTACTATTGGCTAGTGAGGTAGCGGCAGCAATTAAAGAGGCTCGAAGACCAAGACACCACCGCCTTTCTTGAAACTGATTCATCCGGCCATCAATGACTTCTTTCAACCGATCGACCCTCTTTTTGAACGGATCCTCAGGCTCGTCGTCACATGGATCTGCAGCCTTGGCCCGAGTAAAAATGATAACAAGTTTGTCCGTCAACGAAGGAAGACAGTGCATCCAGCTCACACCAAACGTCGTCCTGGCATACCTCTTCCTCTGGGTCCTTTAAATCGAACCAATGCGTGAGCGCAAATATGTCCTTCTCCGTGGACAGCATCACCGTTGGGTTTGGGGCTTGGGATTCAATTAAGTCGAGGGAGTAGATGTGCGAGTAGGCCCTGAGGGTTATAGTTATCTTCTCGAGGCATACGGATCTGGCAGGTAGCATCTGCGAAGCATCGAATCCACCATCTTAAGACGTCGACATCCTTGTCCTCCTCGAAAATCGTTTAGATGGATGTGGAGGTGCTTCAGGGAAGGCAGAGGTAGGATATCAAGACCAGAAGTATCTGAATGGATAAACTCTTAGTTTTGAACCTTCTGACTCTGAGAATTATTACTACGTACCAGTTTGGATATAACCGAGTTGAAGGTCTCGCAGAGTCGTCACTGACCTCTGCACAATGGACCTAGCTCGATCCCAATGGCTGATCTCCTTGATACAGGCAATCCGAAGGGTGTAGAGCTGTGCAACAGAAACCGGTGCGTCTGCCCCCTCACAAATATCGCCACACATTCTAAGTACAAGCTCTTCAGAGAGGTCGATATCGAGGGCCTTGATTGTAGGAACCATAGCATCATCTTGAACGTCAATCCCTGATTCCGAGTCGACGGTCGCGGAAACTAATTTCAAGCGCAGAACTTCTAAGCTAGGAAACGCTCGAATGATAGAGGCGAATGAGGAGTACGAAGAAAAGGCGATATTGTGGAAGCTAATCTTCTTGACGCTAGTGCATTTTCTGAGTTGTGACAAAAATTCGTTCGGGAGGTGTGTGCGGGAAAAATGTTCGATGTGGAATTCCTCCAAGGTAGGGAGCAACTCAGTAAGACTGTCGAGGGCAGCATATTTGGTGGCATCCCATGATGTCTCCCCCGGCGATGCTTGCGTGAACATATACGGAAGTTCTAGATACGAAGGTCCCTTTAAGACTAGACTCTTGACAAAAGGGCGGATGTCCTTAGAGCTGAGGAGAATGTCGTAAAGCTTTTTGCACTCGTCGGAGCTTGGTGGGATGAGTATGGTGACACGGTGGAAGCGGTGACGGCGAGTTCGGTTCAGCATGGTGCGAGACACGAGGGAAAAGTTGTCCAGGGAATAAGCTTCTTCAACTGCAAGGTCAACGACGATATCGCTGACTTCTTGAGACAGTGGCCACTGCATGACGAAAGAGAATTAGACGGTAGGTGGGCAGGGAGCAAGGATATACAGGGGATTCCGTGGCGCTTTACCGATGCCGGCCTGAGTATTTATTGACGTGAAAGCACCTCCGAACAAAAGAGAAAAAATGTCTTGAATACATTGGGACACAAGTCGACCGAGACCATTCAAAGCGCTGCACGCTTGAGCCTTCCCTGCAGGCTGTAGGAATATACAATGAAAAGACCAGAAAGCGCAAGGATCAAGATGGAGATTGGATATGCAAGACAGACAGATATTCCTGTACCAATTAGATTCGCATGTAAGATCACGAATAAATTGTCTTAGATTGACCCAGTACGTTTGTGCTTGCGACGGCGTGCGCTTTGCTTGATAAAAATTTGACTGTCCCCTAACTGTACTGACACCCTGGTCCACCCATTCTTCCGGAGCATCCTCAAAAATGAATGCTGAGGCCCAGTACCTCTGCTGCTGCGACATTACTATGACAACAGCATTCGGTGGGTCCTAAAAGCAGAATTTTCCGTCTCGAAGACCCGAACGAAGCTGGGCTAAGTGCCAAGTGTTGAAATGGTCGACAAGAATAGGAAGCGCGTTGCGGCGGCCTTTGCCGACCGTCTGGAAAAAACATTATTCCTTGCGGCATTCCCCGTGTTCTACTTCTTCCCGACTTCCTCCTGCTCCTTACGACTCTCTCGCTTTCTTTCCAGCTTCTTTCGACCTTCTCCTATTTCTAGTCAACTTGCTGCTACTTTTTTGAGTATATATGCGACGGAGTAATTTAGCTCAGTATTTGCCTCTCGTCGACGCCAGAGAGAGCAGTTCAATAGCACAGTGCAGGTGTCATTTTTCATAGTATCGCGGGAAACGGCCATCAAACTCGAAAGTCTTCATTTCACAAATATCCGTCGACTACGAACTCGAGGCATATAGAGCTAGAGTAGGGAAAAGGTCTGTAAAAATCCGGAATAATGCAGACCGGCTCGCGCTCAGGTGACTATTTTTGTTCTTTTTAACTCATTTTTAACGGCTATCTAGAATGAACTAAAAATAGACTTCCATCCGTACCGTACCCGCTTGGTCTCGAACTGTAATATGCTATGCAAGACTCTAGGACCGCTTGCACACATCTGCTCTCTGCGGTTCATTCTCGGATAGAATTTTCTGAAGCTGCGAACCCCTCCAGTGCGTTCGCGCCGCTGCTGCGCCTGGTTGGTAAAGCAATAATTATGACCCAGAATAAAGTCGCCGTTACGAGTACTTAAGGATGACGGGAGCACTACTGTAGACCACAGAAATGGCCATATTCCCACTTCAGGCATTTGCATTCTTTTCTCTTATCCTTCTCTTCGCCCGCCTGGTGAATGCGACCCCCGCTGTGAAGCGAGATAGCCGCACTTCTGCGCCTAGTGGTGCTGTTGTTGTGAGAGCCAGCGGAGCGGCGTCGGGAGAATACAGCACAGTGCAAGCTGCTGTAGACTCCCTCGACGACGATGGCTCCGACCAAGTTATCTTCATCTACGCAGGTAAGTCGACGCTCATTCTCAACAAACAGTATGTAGACTGATGGGATCTTTTTAGGCACCTACACCGAGCAAGTTTATATCGATCGCGATGGACAGACGACGGTATGTTCCCTTTTGGGGGGCCAGATTTGACCGATGATGCTGATGTTCGATGCTTAGATCATGGGCCAAACTTCTGATACCAGCAGCTACGCAAGCAATACGGTTACCATCACTCATTCGCTTTCTCTTGCTGATGCGGACGATGACGATTCGACCGGGACCCTGCGTGTTCACAAGGACGACTTTGCCTTGTACAACGTCAATGTGAAGAACACGGTACGCTTAGTACAGCTGATAAATAGGAATACCACTCTGATTATATGCGCTCTAGTTCGGTAAGGCCAGCACCAACGGTCAGGCATTGGCTTTGAGTGCATATGGAACCAATCATGGTTACTATGGCGTGGGCTTCTATGGGTAAGCCGTTCATATCCTTTTTTCTTACGATGAATATCTGATCCGTGTGGAACAGCTATCAGGATACGATACTCGCAGAAACGGGTAATCAATTCTATGGCTATTGCTACATCGAAGGCGCTGTCGACTACATTTTCGGTCAATACGCACGGGCATACTTCCACTACAACAAAATTGCTTCCGTAGCCGCTGGAGCGATCACTGCTAACGGACGCTCATCATCAAGTGGAGTAAGTTTGTGTAAGTCATTCGGAATACATCCCTTTTGGATCCCAGTTTTACCGTTGGTTGCAGATGTTATCAACAAAGCGACCATCACTACTAGCAGCTCGGCGACCTCCTCTATTGAAGGGCAGGTGTACCTAGGACGCCCATGGGGAGCATATGCTCGGTATGCCACACAAAATTCTATCTCTCGATGTACGTTGCTGAGCAAGGACAAATAGGGTCGTCTACACCTCCTGCTCGCTTGGAAATCTGATAAACAGCGCTGGATGGGAAGAATGGTCCAGCAGCACACCCAATACTGATCATGTCACCTTTGCTGAATACGCAAGTACTGGTACGATGCTTCCACTTCTTGAAGGTCTTGTACTAACACGTACCTTTTCTTTTTAGGGACCGGCGCCTCTGGTACTCGTGCATCATTTGCTACCACGCTAACTTCAACCAGCGGCTACACAATTTCCGACGTCTTGGGTAGTGACTATGCCGATTGGGTGGATAGCGATTACCTGTAACTTTCATCTGATTCAGGTTGTACGTATCTCTGGTACACTGCTCGTAAGAGCTAAATTCATTATTATTTTCCATCCATGGCTATCCATGTCCATCTTACACTGAGATATCTCGCTCGGTAACATCTTCGTGGATGATCGCATCGACCTGTATCAAGTTATCAACTTTTCCAAAGCCACCAAGGCGACGGATCAGCGTCCCACGGTAGGAGTGTTTCTTTTGTCGAACATAACGATTATCGTGAACCCTTCAGGGAACTCGTATATTCCAATGCTGGGCTCCTATAACCCAACGAAATGGTTCAGCCAAGTATCCTAATACCTAGACTCTCACACACGTCAATGCTTGCAGAGACGCTACCATTACACACACCAACGATGTGGGATACAGAACTCTTATTAATCAAGACGCGTATATGTAATTGTAAAAAGAACATCTTCTAAGTTTAGAGAAGCCGAAGGCTTAGGATCACCAGGAGTCCATCATCGCCAAAGGAATAGAAGAGATATAGTTTAAAGAGAGTAGGGCGTGTGGCATCTGGGGTGGCAATAAAATACGACAATTCTTTGGCCGCATGAAGCCAGATAGGCGTAAGAATAGAGACACCTTCACGAAACCACCGTGAAAGGCAGGGTTATCATCGCAGTTTCTATCAGACCTATTGCGATATCAATTGCTGCGAAAGGAAATTTAGATAAAGTTCTGCTGATAAGTGAAAAGTAACACACCCTCAAACAACTTCTTTCTTCGGAAATCTTCTAACACCTGCAACTCCTGAGAACCCCACCTCTTCAAGAGCGCGTCAGTGTCCCCGTTCTTCATGAGCGTCCATTCAGCCTTATCCATCTGTGCGGGCCTGTTGCGAACAGATACTGTTGCGTAGGGTTTCGCGAGGCGGTACTCCCGTGGCACTTCCTCATTAATTTTGCGGATGGCTTCATCGACGGAGAGGTACTTGTGGGTAATGGGGGATATGACTATATCAGCAAACCGCTCCACGTTTTCGTTGGCCGCTTTCCATAGTTTGACTAAGAGGGGCAGATGAGTACCTTGGAAAAGCAGCAAAGAGTGTGCAGACGTACGAGTCACAGTCGCTTTGTGAAGAATTGCGAAGCGTTCTTGGATATCTTCGATGGCGATGGGAGGCGGGCCATTGATGTTTGGGGGCAGGGAGTCTATGGCATGCTTGATGAGGCTCTGGTCGGTAAAGTTAAATCCGTAGGGGTCGGAGAAGCTCATCGTTGTGTGGAAAAGAGAAAGTATGTCAAAGTGATGAGAAGTGGGTGCTGCAGTGCCAGGTCAAAAAAATCCAGTTTATATATGTGGTTTTGAGAAGTATTGATTCTTGGGTGGCTTTGAAGAGAAGAATGATTTTCGAAAGCAAGCGTGAACACATTGTTTAAGTCTATTGTCCAGGGATTAGAAAGGAATATGAACTACATATGAACCGGATGCCCATTACCCTTTTGTGCTTGACCATTGTTGAGAACTTTCAGTCGAAACACATGCCACCGAAGTCCTGTTTCTGAGTGGCAGATATTAGTAAACCACGAAGTATCCGAGTTTGGATCGAAGTAAAGTTCATCGCGGTCAGTCAACTTATCGGTCTGCGTCCCTTTTCTCAGGCAGCATCACTAAGCGACGTGATTAGATCGTCTTTCAAAGAAAGAGAGTCAAGGCTGAGGCTCATAGCGCATACAGCCTGGGCCCGACCAAGAATAATCGAATCCCTAGTATTTTTCATGCTACAGATTCAAGGAATAAAATGTGTTAGCGTCATACCAAGAGACAGCTGGTCAGTGGAACGTACAAGAACAGTACAGGAAATCTGATTTCTGAGTTGTTGGTCCGTCCTGCGCCAGGCCTAGGTTTGTTGGCCATGGTCACTATTTGATTTGACGCGTGAATTCACTGACATAATACCCGGACACAACAATCGAATATTGGGAGGGGACTGTTTCCGTCGGCAGGGACGAAGAGAAAATGCCTCGGCAGATGCCGTCCCTTTTTACGCCCACGTGATGGTCATCACGGTTGGCTCGCTAAAGTTCGCTGAAGTTCGAACGTGTTGATAATCATTATCAACGAGTCACCTATTTCTAACTGCAAACAGCAGGTTCTTTCCTCCATGGCCGTAGATCTCAATGACTCTAGGACTCGTGCTTTTGCCCGCTTTGTTGAAGTCCAGTCGGCGTTCTGTCCATCATTCTTTGGACGACGTTCCAAGTGCCTCTCATTGGCCACATCTCGATAAATATTACAGCCGTTTCGCTCCCAAGAAATCTCGCCCTCCGTACGTCTTGGTATTTTATTCCGATGTTATCTCTTACATGCCACGTTCAATAGCCGACAGTTCAATTGTTCCTTTACATACGCCCCACAGGTCTGGGCAGTCCAATCCATGATTCTGTACCCTCGTAGGCTAAGCATTGAGTCCCAAATTTAATATGTTCACCATAGTATGCGCCGTAGGTCTTCGGCTCGCAGGAGAGACCAAGCATTTCGACACCAACCCCCACGTCCAGTCCAGAATATCAGCCGGTTTATCCGGTCTCTTCCCGCAGGTTAGCACTTCGTGGATAATCGCCGCCTCTTTTCGAATGTGGGAGAACGGCGGTTTGCCGGTATATATCTGTATACACATTAGCAAGGATGCTCGGCGGTCTATACCCTCACCTCGATAACCGTGCATCCAAAAGAGTACACGTCTCGTGCAGTAATATAAGCGGGATCGAATTGACTGTCATCCATTATTTCAGGAGGCATCCACCGTAAGGAGCCACCTAAGAATGTTCTTGATGAAGAGCTTGCACCGATTTGCGACTCGACGGCGAGAGCCAGACCAAAGTCGGACAAGCAACAGGATAGGTCGTCCTTGACCAAAATGTTAGCCTAATCGGAGATAAATATCAGGAAACAGCTCGGGGGAAGAAGCGGTACTCGTACTCCGCGGATGTCAGCGTGCACTATTGGCGGATTGAGGCTGTAAAGGTATGCGATTCCTTCGGCAACTTGGCTTATCTATAGACTTCGTCAACTGAGCATCCCGAAATTGAATGGCCCAACAAACCGCAGTTATCCGTTGAATCTGCTGGGGTCTTTCTTTAAGACAAGTCATGATGTTCCCATATTCCATCCACGGGGATATCAGACAAAAGCTCGGTGCGAAGAGATGTCTACTGACACCGAGGAAGGGAAGGATACTTGGGTGATACAGGTTCCTCCAGACGAGAGCCTCGCGGCAGAAATCCTAAATAAGATAGGTTATGGAGATATCGAGGAGCTAGAAACTCGTAAGCTACCTTTATCATTTTATTCCGTTCTTCAATGCCATTGTCCATGAAAACGCGGAGAACTTTGATGCATATAAGCTCGCCGTCCATACGCCCTTTCCATATGTCCTACAAATCCAGAGTGATGGGCATTATTATTACTGATTAAGGATTCACTTACGGCGAACCCACCACCCCATATGGGGCGTGCACCAATACGTCTTGCATGCCGGCACGAGAACGATGTTGGCAGAATGCCGTGGAATCTCGTCATGTGAGATAGGCACTTGATACACCGTGAATGGTAAAGAGTATCTTCCCGGTTCTTATCGCATTCCTGCATCAGAATATGG
This sequence comes from Armillaria borealis, assembly GCA_030435635.1. Classification (NCBI taxonomy): domain Eukaryota; kingdom Fungi; phylum Basidiomycota; class Agaricomycetes; order Agaricales; family Physalacriaceae; genus Armillaria; species Armillaria borealis. The sequence continues at coordinate 204,307 of JAUEPT010000071.1, read as the reverse complement.
TGAGTTTAGCTTTAATGATACGAGCCCCAGTATAACGTACCAGTTGCAGAAAGTCAATGACTTTGTCAGGATCATCAGGTGAAATATGGACGATCCTCCTCGGAGGGCTGTCGGACTGGAGGAAGTCACGTATATCATTCACCCAGGGAAAGTCCTCAAAATTATCTTCTGCCTCTGACTCGGTGCATTGGTCGTCGTTAGACTCAGACTGACCGCCAGAGATCAATGTGCGCATCGAAAGTGGTTGTGCTGACACTCGTTGCACTCGTATTCAGTGATCTTAAAGAGGTCCTCGCACTCGGGTTCGTATTGAGACCATCATATGTTGAATCAGCCTTCGCCTCCTTGTACGAACGAGGTATAAATTCCAGCTACAAGAGGGAATTACAGAGTGCTCACCACGTAGTCCCAGATGGCTCGCCTGATTTTGTCTATTGTTTCACGTTTCGCTGTCTTCTTACTGAATGGGCGCTTGTACCACTTGACAGCTCTTATTGATTTGATATTCTCTTTCAACGTCCTGTTCCGTTTTGGTAAACAATATGAGAAAAGAGACCAGAAAAGACATACCTATGCAGTGTGACTTCGGGGTCAATATTGGGAAGTTGTCCGTCTAGGCAGTTGACAACCTTGACCATAGCTTTCAGAAGCTTTCGTGTTCCGGGTAGATTATCATGGTCCTAGAATATGTGATCAGATTCGGGACGTGATGCATCAGTTGAAAGCGCGCGCTTCTAGTAATTTCTTCAACGTTTCAATGTAGACGACTAGTGTATCGGATCCACTGGATCGGCTCGACGCATTGAGTGGATACGGAGAACTCTAGTTGTGGACGCGATAAGACTCGATGAAACCTCGGGATAGGCGCTTACAGGGCAAGAATCACTAGTAGGAGAAGGGAGCAATGAAATTGGTGACGCCGGAAGTAGACGAAAAGGACCAGAAATCTGATTTCATAGGTGGTATTCAGACTCAGTCAGACTTGACCAAGAAAGACTCACAACAGGTCGAGAGCATGGGTACGTCCTTTCTCGAGTAGTGGGATCCGAGGTAACTTGAATCAGTGCCGCCATGGATGATCGATGATGGGTGGCATGAAAGAAACGCTGTCGAATAGCCACGAAGCATTGCCGTCACCATTAAGTACAATGATCACGAGTACCCAGCCGGAGACTTGAAGGGCGTCAAATGGCCGACGATAACTTGAGCTTGATGGAGGCTGGCCAATTCGGGATGCCGGAGCCGGTGTGGCAAATGCCGAGAGCGGCAAGCAGCGACTGTGCCACATTTCAATCCTTTTGGTCCCGGAAGGATAATTTCCAGATCTCCCCGACCGCTGCTACCCTGCTGCACAACAAATCCTCCACCGTGCTTTTTCACCAAAATGCCCACCGGTAACTGTCACGAAACTTGATATCCTTTCGACGAAAATGTGGATCCCTACAAGAATACCAGAACACGGCACGTCATTGGGCACGATTATAGTACTGGAGGAACGACACTGCTGCAAATGACAAAACGTAATTCCTTGTCTCGGTCGTCACGGATACCTTCTACGAGAAGGGCCAGGCTTGGAGAGTGGCTACATGCAAAATATCGGACTATGAAGAGACGCGCCATGCAGCCGATAATAGAAACCTCCTGTAACTGAGATTTCGTCATCCTCACGTTTGCCGTATTCATTAGTTCCCTAGCACCTGCGCGTGATATTTATCGCGGCAGAAAAGTCACGACTGCGAAACCCAGCTCGCAATAGTCACTTTTGTGACCTCGCTTGAATCTTCCCGGGTTCTCGCCTATCATTCCATTCTCTGCAACTCCGATGTCGTAGAGCTCCGTGTACGTCGATATTACTCCAGGCTCTCATGGACCACTAGGCGACGCATTCCACGGTGGATATCTTGGGTCAAAATACGACACGGCAATAGATGTGGCGGGTATAATGTACGAGAAATGGACACAAGATGGCGAGACGTCTTTGTCTAGCTACAATCTAACCAGCATTATATAAAGCTGCGGTATCTTGGACGAGGAGGAGCGTGGCTTGGAGTCGGGGAACGGTTACTGTTTGCATGTTTGCATGTTTGCATGCCATAATAGATGAAAGGAGGCGATTGATAGTATGAGCCTCGCTGTGAGTAAAAATTCGTCCTCTTTATGCTCGTCGTGTTGATTCGTTACCTAGGACTGTGCCCAATATTTATGTCATTATAAAAAGCTGGTTGGCGAGTAACTTTCCGAGCCCAGCTTACATGGAGCTCGAGGTCGAGCTTCAATGCATCAGTTCCCGCTTCTCTTCGTCCGGCCCTTACTCCCTAAACTGTCAAGGTCCCAGGAGCGACTCTACCAATCACTCTGCTATGTCTTGAAGCCAAAACTGCGTAGGATCGTGATCAATTGGAGGTGTAATTCCGAGAGGAGACATCACCCTGAGGGGAGCACCTAGGTAAATATGCTCCTTCGAATGATCTTCCTGACTCGCAATCTGACGTTGTTCTGGTAGCACCACGATAATGCTGATTATCTTCTTCGACATTCCTTCTGTCTTCTTCCGCACCGAACTCACACACACACGTGTCCTGCCTGAGATTCGAGCTGGAACACCTAATCAGTGCCGGATTAGAGGACTCTGACCCCGGACGGGGTTGTATTGCCGGACGATACTGCTTACTGTCCGGCGGCACTCGTCTGAAGGCCTAGCACCAACCTCAACGACCTTATGCGGAGGAGTGTAACATGCGCCAGTGAATAGAACACTCACGAGTGCGGGAGGTATGATATTGGTCCCGAAGGCATGGCGCCTCTCATCATAATCCGTTTCGTGGAGACCTGCCCTAGGACTAGGTCAGGCAGAGGGTGGTTGTATGCGCTGGCTGGCGAGGGAGACAGGACGTTTTGCTCGTGTTGTTACGTTCCCACCTCGTAGCGTCATCTTTTACTCCTTTTGCCCAAACTCGAGCATCTTGGGCGTGCTTGGGTTATGCCTTGCGTCATGAATCCTGCCGATACGACGATGAATCTTATAGACTCCGGGCATATCAGATTTAGCAGTTATCGTGGTAGAGAGACGGACGTCCCTCTGAAGTCAGTCGCGCTAGGCTGGCCTCTGCTGTTTCGGGATCCCGCTTTTTGGAGAATAGAGAGCATCTAAGTATCAATAGGATCGCCGCCTGAAATGATGCGCGCTATCTCATCCCGGTTCGTTCCCGGCTCCGCCCTTATCGATCGCGTAGCGTTCAAGTCCTTCTCGTCTTTCCTCTCGTCCGACTTGTGCTTTACATCTATGGGATCTTCGAGGGAGGCATACTCTACCATTGAGTACAACTCTAATCCTCACATGCACACGCCTTGGAGAGCACACCCACGAGCCCTGCCTTAGGCTTAGATTGGAACAAAGTGGGCCCAACCAAATCCGGCATGCCAAAAACAAACGCTTTGCCTTACTTTGCATGTTCTCAACCAATCAGGAAGTCTGTCTTCGCTGTCGCAATGCCACTCTTGTTCTCACAAATTTTCCGAGCCACTTGGTACGCTCCCAACGGCGGCTTGGGGGCTTGCGACGCTCCTTTGCAGAACATCGACCACATTGTCGTGCTTTCTGGTCACCAGTACCCCTAGCGTTCTGCCGAGAATAAAGCTGACAACGAATATTAGAAAACACATATTCGGTATCATATTGGCTTCGCCGTCCCGCAAGATGGAATCCTTCAAAATGTTGGGTACGTTGACATCCCTTTCTAACTTCCAAGTGTATAACAAGATGTCAGCGCCATCGCATGTGAAGAGGACTATTAATATGAGTGTTTTATTTATTTCTGCTCCCGTGTCCCCCGAAGATATCGCTCTACTGCGCGCGTTGGTGCTAAATCCTTCTTTCTATCACATCAGAACGAAGTATTTGCGACAATGGCCTTCCCTGGAAGGAGATAGCCATAGAGTCCATGTTAACAGGTGATGTTACAAGGACGGCACATGCCTACTCGCTTATACTTGTATGTATGGGGCCACTGCGCTAACCGAAGGGCACTCACGGCGTCCTTGGTGGATGGCGTGTGATAGACCTTACTAGTGCATACATTTTCTGCGGGTTTCATGGCTGATTTCGTCGCGTCTACAGCATCCGATCTCTTGCTGAATGCCGGTATCTTGTACTAGATTATCGTTCAATGGCATTTAACACCACTCCCTCTGAAAGTCCGTGTGGTTCTCAAGTCGAATCATCATATGGTCAATCAATACTATCACAATTATCACCTGCCTATCCTCGAATGGGAACATCACACTAGCCATAGCGCAATAATTTCTTGGCCAGAAGTGATTCAAGCGGTCTCTGGGCCCAAGTAAAGTATTTATTTCGTGCGAAAACGACGAGATTTTTCAGATATGCACGACTAGTACCTCCCATTCACGGCGAAGCATATTCAAACCCTCCCTTACCAGGTACCGCCTGTCGCTGACTGTCCTTGATCATGCGTACCGCCGTGTACTACATCCTCCTGCCTATCATTGCGAATCTCTCGGTGAAGCTCGTCGTGTGGACATTACTTGTATCCTCTGAAGACCCGGTTGTCTACAGTAAGCCTTTTCGTCTCGTGCTGCAAGTCATAAGTTGGAATCGGACATTTATTACTGATTTTCTGCAGCTTACGATGATGACGACTTCCCTTACGAGTGGCCTATTCCGAGTCTTAATCCCGTCTTGCTTTCCATCGAAAGCTCCTCTACTCGATTCCAGGCAGATGCAGATGCTGAATGGGACAGTCTCGTCCCCGGCGATGGGCTTCTTCACCTCGGTGACCGACAGCGTCCGTTTACCCTGGGAATGTTCCATCAGCTGCAGTGCATCAACGTCCTTCGCCGAGGCATTCTTGAAACCTATCACTCGTATCCTCTTTCTGACAGTGAACTTGTCGCTCACTTGTCTGAATTACTTACGACAAATCGTAATCTGTCACTCTGACAACTCGCTCGAGCTAGTCACAGGCCGTGATGCACAGGTCCGTCCGGACGCTTATGTGTGTAAGGACTGGGAGGTTATTTACCGAGCGGCGGAGCAGAACCAACGTGACTTTGAAGAGAGTCGGAGGCGTTTGGACAAGGTCATTGACGTCTCGGGTTAAATTTAGATTATAATTCAATATAACAAAGCGCGAGTGAAATTTATACATAGCGCCAATCACCATGACCTGGGGTACTCAACTACTTAAGGACCATATAAGTTCGTAAATCTATACTCAATGCTGATAACCAAATTCTGTGAACAAATCCTAGGACCCTTAGCTCCAGAGACTAAGACACAGTAGGAACTATTCCATACCAAAATATCACCTGTCTTAAGCTTCAGTTGTGACTCAAAGTATAAATTCCGGTGTTGGCTTTGGAAGCGTCGCGTCTTGTGCTACTATAATCTCGATTTATCAAGCTGAACACATTTTGTAAAAGTCGTGTACTCACCGACTATTAATGCCTCAGGCTCGGATTGACTTGGAGCGCAGAGCGAAGACATAGGCAGGAGTGCCACCACAAAAGCCATTCGAATAATGAGGATGGGAATAGCCGCATTCATTTTCACTGATCTTGGAGGTATGTGGGAACGGTGGCAGATTGAGCTGTTTCAAGAGCTTCAAGAGGATACGAACTTATATACGGAGTCGGCAGTTATTACTTGTACATAATCCAGGATAAGTACATTACCCCAGGACTTAGTGATGAGCGGAATGAATATTACAGTCCGACTACATCGGATGAGGGCTACTTGAACATTCTCATGGTGGATGATTGTGGCGCTAGTAGTGATGATGACTCCACAGACTGAATGGTCTTTCCTAAAAACTTTTGGGGTCTCAACTGCACTGCCCAGCACCCACTGTCCATTGCCGACCATTCTATGGGCCCGTGACCATCAGGGACGACGCCTGGCACACACGCACAGCGGCTGGATATCAAGGAGTCATGGGAGGATGTTTATTCTGGTTTTCATGTCTTTGAGAAGGAAGCTCACCAGAGTCCGTACTGATCCGTCGTCTCTAAATCTGCTGCAAACGCCAATACCCACCATGGAGCCGGTATCCCATACTTCATACCAGTCCGAGGAATGGTCAGCGAAGTATGCTGGGGCGCCACCTGGATAGTCAGGATACTGAATCCACAAGAGTTGTCCAAGCTGAATATTGGTTCCACCCCCCGACTGCACTGAGAAATACGAGGATGGCGCCAAAGACAATATCTTCGCTTTTTATCTGTGATCTTCAAGTTGAGCAAGTAAATGAAAGACTGCACATAGAGACAGATCTGAGCGCCTGCGGTATAGATAAACGACATCGTTCACTATCTTCACATAGAAAATAACGACGGAAACACGTACCAAACACCAACGCGCCGATGATAATAGACACGTAGATTGCGCGCTTTGTTTCCAAATCAGAATTCATTTAGCCATAGGAGCACTAGATTTCGGAAGTTGAGGTAACCGTTATCGGATGCGGGATATCATTGCAAACACCATTCGTTTATACCTACCCTCATTGACTTCCGGAAGGAAAACTCCGAGTCTATCGGCCATTGATCGGCCACGCACCTACGTTCTGTTCAGTCGGAGGCATCGACGACTAATAAAAACTACTTCATCCCTTCCTCTTGCCCCATCATGATCATGATTACGATTCTGATTCCTCAAATGCAGGGTGGATATCTGAGTCCTATTTCCCAGTCGTCAGTCCAAACTCTGAATTGACAGCTTCCGAGTCCGAATATATTTGCCGTTCAGATATAATTTCCAGCATCTCAGTAAGTACTTCAATGTATATAATTATGTCGATATGTTCAGACTCGGATGCTGTACCATCCCTTCTACTCATCGCGGAAATACTGTTCTCTTATCTCGAGTAAATTTTCTTGCTCGAACGGAAATGAAAGGGAATCCATATATGCAAACTCTCATGGCCATCATCAGCGTGGCCTCGTTGTGCTTCTCATCATATTTCTTGTTATCGACATTCGATCTTCTTTGCTCTACTCCTCGCAGTGATGTCAGACGTCTCCCATATGGAAAGCCATATCATAGTAAGTACTCTTTACTAGTAGGAGAATAACCTTGACATTAGTTGGTAGCCTTCATTTCCGACGATGTCCCGCTTTACTTTCCTTCTCAGGCTGGTTTAGCCGCCATGTACATTGAAGACAGCGTCCATTACTCGTTTGAGGATGCCGGCTACGATGAATGGTGGATCGGAGACGCTGAGGGAAACGGGACGATTCGATTGGGCCCCCAGAACCGCCTTTTCATCTCATTTTGGCATCAGCTGCATTGCCTGAGGACGATGCACGCGAAGCTCAAGGCCAAGGCCGTGTCCCATAATGACCTGTTACATGCACAGCACTGTTTTAATCTTCTCAGGCAATGGGTCCTTTGCCATGCGGATACTGCCTTGGAACCGGGTGATTTCACCAAAAGGAACTTCAAATACGATACCGGTAATCAGCTACACGTTTGCCGCGACTGGGATACACTATACGCCGAGACCGCTCATAACTGGCATGATTGGGTACGAGTGTGGCAATTGAAGAACTTTAACGTTACGACGTAAGGTTTACACCACTCGTTCGAACAATTTTAACTGACTATACCTAGGGAAGATGTTTAAATGTTGCCTGACATAGAATGTGTTGTAACATAAGTAGTAAGAACGACATCATTCATGACCTCGTGCTCTTCCACAGGTCAGAAAGAGGTATGGGAACTTACCAAGTTCGTTTTGGATAAACGCGGAATACCCTGGCACACCCCATCTATGGTGAACGTGCTAGCATGCGCTGTCCCGGTCCTACAAACCCCTAGCGGAAACAGGGATAGTGGGAAAGAGCGTTTCTACCGAATTACCATGTCCTCTTCAATACAGGTTATATGGAATGCACGATGCGAGACTCGAGAGGGTCATACAAAAAGAGAACGCACCCTTCTCTCTGGAACAAATATGTAATAGATGGCGTTCCAAAATAAAGAAGAGGCTGGAGCTTGATTGCCTGATGACGCGTAATCGTTTTGGCAAAAAAGCCCTCCATAAAGACCTAGTTATTAAGACATGGTCAGGCTCGATCCTCAACGAGCATCAGCTTCCCCAAGACTGGACGGAAGCTAACGGGGTTTTAGTGGGTACTGAGTAAGGATGGCCGGGTAAGCACGAGGTAAGTATGGGGACGGTGCGAAGACGAAGCAGATCAAAACCCGGCCAACTTACTTGTCCCGAGTCCCACACTTTCAGTGCGTAAGGCATTTCCTCGTGGTGATTCTTCACTCAGCTCTCATAAACGGTATACTAACTATACATGCTTGGTTTTAACTCCTGGCAACAACTTCGGCCGTATGTTGGAAGCGACTGTGTCGCCGGACCGCCTCTGCAATAGCCCCCACAAAAAAAAAAAACAACGACATCATTTTGTCTGCCGTTGTAAAATATAGAAGCCTATGGGGATATAGTCAGCAGCCGCCAAAGTAGGAATGATTCGAACTTAGTACCAAACTCGGGGGTGAGTTCACCGATAAGATCAAGATGGCAGGGATAATGAATACAACTGAGTTCGAAAGTGAGATATGCGCCGGATGCGCAGTAGAACGGAGAGCCTTCTACTGTAAGACCGCTAGTAGAAATATTGAGGGAACCGGTATGTATCCTGGCAGAAGGTACGCTTCTCCAAGAGAGTGATTTCGTTCGAAGTCGACGGTCAACGGGTATCGTAGATATTTTGATCGATGTAACGTCGTTCAGAACGTTCTGATCATTGGCAATGGCGGGACTCTCAAAGGAGTCGGGGGTAGGACTCGGAACTTTGAATGCGAAGGTACAATTCTCCAAGCCATAATCCCGAGTTCTGAATTGTACGATTGTGGTGACCTATTCAGTGGATAAACGAGTGCTTGAGTGGCTAGTAGGTAGAGAACAATGTGAATCTCACCTGATCGCTGAGCAGGTAGTGTTGGTGGACTAATCGACTGTAACCTGTATTTTTCTCTGCATAAACTTCCATCGGCTGAGGAAACACCCTATCCAGCTCATGACGGGAGACCTGCCCAACAAGTAAAGGGGGATTATAGATAGGTGTTTTGAGAACAAAGCTCGAAGGATGATCCTGATAGAGCTTGTCGAGGTTCGTATACGCGTTCCTTAGCGGCAAATCGTCTGGGGAAATTGTTGTATGAACACCCCATACACCTGATCGCAAAGCAGCGAGAATTATGACGGCAACGCAGTCGATGATTGTGCATAGAATAAAAATGTAATAAATCCAAGTCATTGGGGGGTAGCAAGGTGTGTATTTCGGGCGGCCATTCTCTGATAAGATACTGTAAGTAATGGATATTTCGCCAAGAGCGAGACTACATACCAAGAATCTCAGATGAGGAATCATTGAAGAGGTGCGCCTCACTGACTACTTGGTCTAAAGCAACATATTGATGCCGATTGCGTTGGAGCAGGACAGTGACCATTCTTGATAGCATGAGTGAGAGGATTGCTTCAGTGTTTGAGGGTGTCGACTGGAATTGCCTATATTTATCATCGCCGTAAAGCTGACGATGAACTGTGGCCGATGATCAAGGAAATCAACAAAATGGGGGACAGCGCAATTTGACGATCAAGTCAATGCACGCCCACAACGGCATATTTTTTTAAAGAAAGTTGAGAAGTGCGATAACGCTTGCATATAATATTGGTGAAGTCGGCTGGCGCCGACTCTTGATATTTGTGGCAGACGCCAGGGAGCACACCATTCTGAAATTAGCCATCGCGTAAGATACATCGATAAGTGCATCCAGCGGTACCCACATAGAGATGCGCTGAATTGAGGGCTGGGGTACAGATATATCATCAAACTTGTATCATGCCATAAGGCGACGATGGGTAAGAATAGTCCGAAGTCATATGCAAATGATAGCCTGGACGTCCGTGATATGGCCTTCTTTTATTCAGTCAGAGGATTACGGTGTTTTAAAAGAAAACCAAAGCATCAATGTTCATGGAGTCAGGCGAGTACCGTTCGAATCAACGATCGCGTCTTCACCTATAGACACAGTAGCAGCTGACTGGAGAGAGGGAATTAGAGAAATTATCTGAGCAGCGTCACAGTAGCTGAAAACTTAGCATACATGGGGAGTTGTACGACTATAAGTGCTGATTTTGGAGTCACGGTGAGGACGCAGATATATTGCGAAGATGGCGCTACACGACCACATCTCTGAACTTGAAGCTTGAAGCTCTTGAGCTTGAAATTTGGAACTCAAAGTGAATCACCCTGCACCGAAAGACACGTCGAGGAGGACGTCAATGCGCAGGAGCTGAGCCTAGTGTGGCAAATCGGCAATATCCGGGTGGACGGCTTGCGGGCGGCCGAAATCAAGCCGACTCAATCTCAGGAAGCTTTCGTTTGAAACTCTAAAACTCTTTCGGAACTCCAGATACACTCTCACTTGGACTGGTATTGGTACAGCCTGGCCTCAGCATGCAGTACGAATCAGCTAACAGATGCCAATGGTGTTCCGAGGTACCGAAGACATAGCGGCTCATAGTTGTTACCCAACGCCAAGGCATCGAGTTTTCAAAACCACATAATAATCCTTCCCGTTTCGTGCTAATATTGCACAAGGACGACTGGGACACCTTATTCGCGTATTGGATGTCAAGTCTCGACTAGGGTGGGCCAAAGTTAGACTGAAGCCAGTCCCTTCTGCTGCACCAGGATTGTACGTATACGGAACACGGCGCGCCTGTACGAGGTTAATCAAAGTTATCAAGGGCCATCGGCCATCAGTGGGGTGGAATGATCCTCAGCAACTAGAATCTCATTTCTCAAACTCGTTCAAAACAAACTGCGAATTCAAAAAGTTCGTCTTGTCCACATCCCAGTCTAAGGCAGCGTCAGTAGCCTTATCGAGGAGGGTGACGCGAGCATACCATCAGGAATCATAGTGATGTTGTCTCGCAGGAGCTGCAAGACATGTTTTGACGTCGGTGTATACCGTTCCCAGGCACCTGCCGAGGGGTAATAAGCTCAATCCATTAAACTACGTGAATACGCTCACTTCCAGGATTCAGATCCCAAATAAAATTGATATAAAAGTCTAGCATCTGATTGGCGAACTCATCCTCCACATCCGTGGGTACGGGTCCGAAAAGCAGGGCCAGCTCTGAGCCATGGGATACTTGGAATCATTCAATTACTCGGTCGGACACAAGAAAGGAGCAAGTACTAACCGCCAAGTTCAGGATTGTTCCCTGGTATGAACTCCCTAAAGTAATAAGCATACATCGGCTGCGACGCACTCGCATGTTCGAAGAATAACCTCCTCGGGGCCAAGAACAATTCGTCCGTAAACCAAGCCTCTCCTCTGTCAAAAAGGGAATCCCCAGTGTTGAATGGCGCTCCGAGGGACGAATCATTCGCCGGCCAGAGTTGGTGGAGCCCCGCGAACAGATCTGGGGCAAGTGTACGGTTGAGATTGACGACCTCGTTCACAAAGTTGTCAAAGGCTGCGTTTTGGCCGTTGTTAGAAAGGTGGAGGCCGAGTAGGCTCGTGCTGAAAGCAGTGCCTTCGTTTACCTGAGAGGAGTGAGGCGGAAAAAAGACTCATGGTCCCATGGTATACCTACATTTGTACCACCAATGTAAGGGAGGTGTAGGAAGTCGCCCCGTTTAATCTTAGCTGATGCTCGTTCTGGGATAAGGCTACTTGGTGGGCCAACTGAGGGATCCCATAGTTGTCCATTGAAAGTGTTCACAATCATCGTATTACTGATATTCATCAAGGTCTGATAGAAGAGAATTTGAGTAATTTCACGCGCAGAAAAAAAAACAAGCACTTCGAAAGGTATATCCTTCAGACACTCTACAGATCCTGGACCAGCAGCACAGCCCGTCTGCGTGAGCAACATATTGAATGGTCTCCCCGGCCTATCATATGTGCTCGCATCTGGGGAGTCCTTGCTATGAGGAAGGTTTGAGAATGAGTAGGGTGCAAGGAAATCATAGAGGTTAACGAACAAGGGTCCTGAAGATGAGTCTGCGATTCCAGCTCGGAATAGGGGAAAAGACTCGGAGGCGGGAAATACAAAGTGGGCTTCGACACTTCCGGCACCAGCGGACTGTGGAGGAAGAATACTCGACCCTAAGTGTGACTCGTATAAAAAAGAGTTCGGCGCACCTGTCCCCAAATCGTCACCTGTTCGTGATGTACTTAGGCACTTATTAAGGACGGGGTCATGAGACTTTCCTTGGACGGATCACCGCCAAAAGCACGGATATTCTCATGAACGAATATCAAAGCTTGCCGTTGATCCAACAGACCCGCATTGAGGTCTCCCGGAGGGACGTTGACGCTAGAAAGCTTTCTTTCCTCTCAGGGTTCGTCAGTCGTTTAGAGAGAAGTGCTTGACGTACAAAGCCAAAAGTATTGAGTCGGTAATTCCTGGGTAGAAGCAGTGAGCTGCTAGCTTCAAGCAAGACTTTCAGGTACTAACGTAGAGACAAACAAAATGGGTTTTCCGATTTCGATACTTCGGTTCAGAATACCTGTTTACAGTCAGATGCCGAGTATGAGTCATTACGAGTTACCCACGGGTAGGGTCAAAACGAGACATTGACGCTGCGCTAGTGGTAGGGTTTCTAAGTGTTGCGTAGGTCACAAGGGCAAGTGAACACACACCCACTAGTATATGCCCCGCCCTGAATACAGGACATTGAATAATAACACAAGCGAAACTGATCCTAGACGTACATGGATCCAAAACAAAACTGGCAGACCCTCCTTACTGTCCACCGCCCCCTCCGGTCTCCAGATCTACTGGTTACGCTTCCGAGTCATCATCCAAAAGTCACGAGATAGGAACCACGCACATTGAGATAAAGACAATCCTCGCTGATGCTGGCGCCAAGATCACCGGGAGGTTGGGGACAAGCGTTCCCAAAGGTCGTAGCATTGCGCCGGACCCGGGAAAAATTCGTACGAACAGGAACTGGAGCCATGAACCTTAGATTGCCCACGGGTGGAAGAGTGAATGGTATCCCCAGCCAACGATCCAAGCCATTCGCGTGTTGTCCAGTGAAAATACCGGAAGGAAGTTGTATGTCAAGCTGAGAGGAGCGGGCAGGGCTAGCGGCGAGCAGAACTCCGAGTAGCAAGTTTACAATCATGACAGCAGAGCTGGCTATACCATTTTTTGAAAGAGAAGTTATATACTTGCAGCGGTCGATGGGAAACTTTCAACACCATGAGAGTGTAGCTCCTCGAATTGGGCAGTGAAGCAGTGTTCCTTCAGCAGGCATGGGAGTATCAGATATTAATGGCACAAAAGATGAGTCAACTGCGTTTAAATAGATTTTCAGAAGGAGCGAAAGTCCCAAAGAGCCGGTAGACATTCTGGTTTCGTGCGAATCGTGCGATCAGGAGTACAAAAGGTATAATTTCAAAAAGCGAAGAAAATATTGCACGTGATAAGGTGAAGCAAATTTGGGCGCACGATCTCTATCTTATTCCCCTCCTTTCGTCTGGTTAATTTTTGTGCGGAGGGGCTAGCTACGGTATTCCCCATTCAAGGACCTTGTGACTAACGTTTCCCTCTATTCTTTCGATCTGTAATGGCGAAGTCCTGTGCACACTATCTCTCTCGATTCTCAAACGCGGAAACGTCAAATATTCACCTGAAGATCAAACAATACTCCCCGTTTGTCGTTTCTGGAATGCGCGTGCTCTCATGCCCCGGGGATTCACACCAGTAATAGTCTCCCTGTCTCACTTATCCTCCTATCCAACATTTAATTTTTAACCCCCATGGCGGGGTCCGTACACCTTTATGTCCCTCTCCATGGTCCAGATCAAGCTGCAGCTTCTTCACGACTGCTACGACTGCTACGACTCAGCCGCTGAAACTTGAGAACATGGGAGGCAATGCCTTTCCCTCTCGTCGCCAGTGGGCGTCTGATTGGACTGGCTTATGTGACGCATTGCGCAACAATTCCCTTTTGTACTTTCTCGCATATACGTTCCTCTCGTGTCTAGCACAACCGTTTGTCGTTCTGCTTTCCAGGAAGACACGGAACCTTTCTTTAAGGTTCATGCAGATGCCAGATCAGCGGGATCCGAAAAGTGAGTGAGACATTGTAGGCGCTGTCCTTGAGATTCTGACGCATTTCCTGATGTCAAGCTCCTCCAAACTTATGGACGAACTTGTTCAGAAGCACACTTCCAAGCTCTCCTATCAATTTCCGCAATCCTTCGCTTCTTTTCTGAACACCAACGAGCTACCCAAGGCCGACGTTCTGGCTAGCCTATCCAAAAATGTGTCTGATGCTCTTCAGTCAGTGACATCCGACATTGAATGTCTCCTCAATACCTATTTCCAACTGCAAAACATCCATCATCACCTCCTACAGCTTGACACTGACTGCAAAAAGGCGATGGCTCCCGCCGTCGCCCGCCTTCCGCCAGAAATGTTGATGGAGGTTTTCCGAGCCAGCCATGCTGTGTGTGATCATGGCGACATCCTCGATCTCAGTTGGAGTCCGTATGTTATCAGTCATGTATGTCGCCTATGGAGGTACATCGCGATAGAGAAGTGCCCTGAGATTTGGGCGGATTTCGGGCTCGAGCGGAACCGGTGGGATTTTCTGAAAGATCCCGTGGCTCTGCTTTCCTTGGCGCTTTCGCGCTCTGGTAACAGTCCATTGAAGTTTCTGGTTGAAGGGGCCGGCGGAAACGACTGCCAGTTAGTAGGTGGGCTGTCGGATGAGACAGAGCTACATTGGACGACACATGAGAATAGGGATGATGGTGTCACTGAAGAGATTCTACAGGTTCTGGTTGAACACTGTCGCCGTTGGAAGGATGTTTATTTTGACATCCCACTTCGTCTCTTCCACCTGCTATGTCCTATTCGCGGACGATTACAAGCTCTCGTCGCCTTTTCATACAATGAAACCTCCGACATCTATCCATCGCTCATTTCTATTGAATCCAACATTCTGGATGGCGCGCCTGTCCTCGCAACCATAACGGTATCATATTTTCCTAACATCGAGAGCCCGATGGTCATCTTCGTTCCACGGATGTGCCCAAAGTTGAATTCATTCACGGACAATCGGAGATGGGGAGACGACGAGCTTCACCAGCACTTTCTCGATATCGTTCGATATTTTCCTGATCTCCGCAACTTTGCTGTCCTTCTTACAGGGTCCTTCTCAATCGCTGACCCTCGCATCGTCAACCAATCGATCATACAACTCACCGCGAGCAGTGGATCCTTTCTTCGCAGTATCACTTTACCTCAATTGAAAGATATGGACTTGATGGGCTCCGGTTCTGGTTCCCAAGCAGATATTCATGACACCATTTCGTCATTGTATGACCTTGTTGCTCATTCCGCATGTTCCCTGACATCTCTCAAAGTCTCTGGTTGCGCTGTCGACGAGCATCTAATCTACATCTTGCAGGTCAGTCCCGAAATCACCACCTTGTCCCTCATCTTCTCCAAGTGGCAGGGTGATTCCGTGCAGACGGTCCAGTCCTTGATCGCCCGACTAGGAGAAGAAGAGCCAGCTTTAGTTCCAAACCTGCAGACGTTATCGTTAAAGGTCCGGCCCGATGCTTCCTCTCAGACGTTAGTCATGGGACTTCTTGAGTCGAATTTCTTGGATAGCATTGAACAACGATGGAGGAAGGGGTCTTTGCGTTCGGTCACGGTCGATATTCTTCCTCAGTTGCAAGCCAGCCAGGAGGAGTTTACATTGACTTGTCCTTGCCATGAAAGACTAGCTAGAATGGAAAAAGAAGGGTTTGGTGTATGCTTTTACAGACATTATAGATCACTGCTAGGTTAGTAGCTTGCTGTGGTGCCTATTTAAACGAGGACGTCTTTCTAAGCCCTGTGTATGCAGCTCTCGTACAGTCGACAGTGTAGCGTACAATCATTTGGGTATAGTTTGAAATGTTGATCCAAGCTGATCCTCCGTTTGAGAGGACTCAGGAATGTAATGACTGGGCAGCGAAAAGGGCTAGGGACAAGCTGGGGGCACAACGACCATTGAAGCACCTGATTTTTACGATATTGAAGCACTCGGACGCAGGCTCGGGGGAAAAGAAAAGAATAGGCGACGTTGACGAGGTCAAAATGACGTCATTGAACCTCTTTTGACGGCCCGGAGGTATGTATGCGTGGCTGTGTACTTTTCCACCTTTCATCTGTGCACCCTTCTTCCCCTCAATATCCTTTACCACCGACTCATACGATAAAATACTCCAAGTTGACCCTTTTTTTTTTACCAGACTCGGATACATCCTTCTCCGACCTTGTGTCACCCACACAGTCTCACTTATCCTCCTATCCAAGGTTTAACGTTTAATTCCCATGGCGGGATTCGTACACCTTTATGTTCCTCTCCGCGGTCCAGATAACGCCCCAGATCAGGCTGCATTTTGGCTGTCTTGTCTCGAGATCCCCATCGATAGACTGGCCGATTTCTCATTAAAGCCATACAGATGGTTGTGCTACGCTGGCCACTGCATTATGGGCGTCGAAGGCAGCCTGTCCTTTTCTCCCGCAGACTTGGGTGGAACGGATTTTGACTACGATGCGCCTTTTGGATCTACGTTTACTTGTGACCTCTACTTCTATCCCTGTGGTCCGATATTCCCTATCGACCCCGACTTCGAAGACGCATCTTCTACGGCTCAGTCTGAGAACGAGGAATCTGCTTTCAGGACATCAATAGTGGAGCGCGACGGAACGTGCATCGTCGCTGATGACCCGCCTCGTTCTTGCGACGCTGTTCATCTCATCAGACACAGCAAAGGCAGCGAAGTATGTCTCGCCCTGGAACGATTTCCCTTCCTTGTTTACTGATGCTGTTCTTAGTATATTGAAAGGTTTACACAGCGACGGGGCGGGGACGTCATCACTGACATCGACGACCCGCGAAATGGCTTGCTAGTTAATACGAGCTTACAATATGAGTTTGGCCATAGTGTTGCCATTCTTCCGGTATGGACGAATTCGTATCATGTAACTTATGGCTCACTGCAAAGCAGACGCCCAACTTTATCATGAAGACAAGCGACATAGTTCCGGGGACCGCATCAGATGACGCTCGGTGGACCGTACATGATTTTGCTGAACCTACAGCTAGAACTGCACATCTCCGTGCCGGGATTTTAGCGGGTCATGCCGTCCGTACACCATCTACTGGCCAGTGCTGTACCTGGCCACCTCACTGTCTGTTCGCTGCAGTTTACGCTTCGGCACTCATCACGACGTGGCCTGTAGAAGAATTTTTGACGCAGGTCAGATCGATGTGGGCGGATACTTTCTATCCTGGTGGTCGCAAGGCAATTTCGGATCAACAAAAGACTGAGCGCAAAAAGAAGGTAGAGAAGAACGAGCTGGGAAATGAGCAAGGAGACAATATCGACGTCTTCGACGTCCTTCTGATGTTGCGTGAGATGGGTGCTTATAACATGGCCCGCAAACCTATATCCCAGCCTTCTTCTGCTCAAAAGACTCATGAAGATGCGCAGGAAAGGGTGCTTCCGTGGCTTCAAAGTCTCCACGACTCGAATACCTCATCAGAACATCTGTAATACATATCAATAAGCAAATGGTTTCGTCAATCATTCCAACAATTCGTCCATCTTCTCCACTCGTCTCTCAAAACACACCTCGAATGCTTCAGGCGTAATACTAATACCCTCTCCCCTAAATCTCCGTTGATCAATGGGCGCTTTATCATCCTCTGATATCCTGAACGCCCAAAGCAGTAGGGCAGTCGTTATAAAGAGCGACCGATCCGCTACGTGTCTCCCAGGACAGATCCTACATATACCAAATCAGCATGAGAAACACCATTACCGGGCCAAAACACCCTTACCGTCTTCCAAAGCCGAAATTGAATAACAATGCATCAGACCTGAGCGACCCATCGTCGTTAAACCAACGAGTAGGGTCGAACACCTCCGGGTTCGCAAACACCGAGGGGTCCCGGCATATGGACCAATGGTCTCCGATAACCATGGCGTCTTTTGGTATACAGTAGTTTCGCTACGATCAGTTGATCAGTGTTCAGGCCCAGGCCTCTAGAGAATGATAACTGGCTTACCCAAATGATATCCCTAGATGCTCGGTGAGCAAATCCTTCGAAAGATCTTATGAGCACGAATATAGCGAGGGCGAGGACATCAACCTACCGCTCCCACCAACAGGTCTCCTCCGATAACTTTCCAGCACGAAAGCCAAGACCCGAGGCAAATCAACATAGTCATCAAACGTTGGTACTTGAATCAAATTCATCAATTCGGAATGTCACCCTGCGATGCGAGGAAAAAAAACACCTCGCTTACGACCAACAACAGTATCGAGTTCCTCCTGCACCCATGTCTGCGTTTGCGGAAAACACGCCGCAGCCATGATGACCACACTGATCGCACTAGCCGTGGTTGTAGATCCCGCACCGAACATCGTGCCAGCGAGGTACGCGAGCTCGTCGTGGTTCAGTCTGAGCTTGGCCTGGTTTTCGAGGAGATACTTTGCAAAGCACGGTTGGACCGTATCCTAATCAAGCCAATTATCCATATCGTCACCCGAAAAGACTAAAGAATGTGCTCACCATATTATCCTCAACGCCCGCTATTTGCTTTCGGTACAATGAAAGCTCTTCATCGTGCCATGAACGCAACTCGCGACGGTAGAAGGGGAGGTATCTAGTATAAGTATCGTATTAGCATTGCTTTTCAGGAGTGATCATGCTACGCTTACCGCAAGAAAGGGTACTCATCAACCATATACGCCCCTGGTCTCACGGCAGAGCCTACACGCTTGAGAGATCGTCCAATCGCAACTATTTCTGGTTCGTTCACAGCTACGAACCCCGTTCTACCATAGGCTAGAGATAGGATAAACGACGCGGCGTATCTATGCAAGACAAACACGAGTTTAGCCGATCGACACGAGAAGATTGAGCCCGCTTACTCTTTAGCGTAATCCATATGCTTCGTAGGGTTCCCAGCGATATTCCTCACGAGATTAGCCGCGTAGTGCATCTGCAAAGGCTCGTAGTCCTTAGCTGCCTTCGCTTGGAGATGCGTATGCAATGCTCTGCCGAGGTGATTAGCACCCTCTTCAAAATCACCTCTTTCTCACACTCACTTTCGAAACTTCCTCAATCTTTCTCCAGACTGGAGCAAAAGCAACCTCATCCCGCCCGAAACCATCTCGCTCGCGGCAGTCCACCTCGGCCTATCAGTGAGAGCCGCACCCTCCTTCTCCATGATGTCAACAGCAGCCTGTCGTCTGCCGATGATAACAGCGACTTTGGATCCGGAGCGTAGAGTGAAGACCGGTCCATATTCCTCAACGAGGGATTCCAGAGTTTGAAGTGATCTGGGTGCAAAGTTATAAGTTTATAAGAATGGTAGCTACACGAGGCGCGTACGTGAATGACGAGAGACTCGTTATATCCCAGTCCCCTGGTGGCCCAGGTGGTAAGGGAAGTCGGTGTCCAGCATTCCGTGCTCTAGCGAGATAGAGAATACAGAAAGCAGCAAGGATTGCTGCAACAACGAGGAACATCGAGATTACAATGCAGTTGTGGGCGAGGAATGAATGCGGAGTATGGTAGTCCATCCATCGGGGGCGTATTTATACATTGAAATACACGCGCGCACAGAGAGGTAGAAGTTCGGCCGCCAGTCATCGTCGATTCCGACTCGGACTAGTATGTGGCGGCACCTCGACATTGCCACGACTCCCAGCATGAGGAAAGAGGCTCAGATATCGCGGGAGCAGGCATCGAAGTGCTTCTATTGCACATTATAACCGGAACGGAGACAGTCAGGATTTCTGATGAATGGTATCCAGGATTCGCCAACAGAATGGTGAAGTCGCAAGGGTAGGTCATCGTGCGTGTCGGAAGGACCACATGTCCTACCGTGATCTTTGGCTTTACGTTTTTAGAGCAAGACTGGCCACACGAGGTCTTTATTCCGATCCTGCCGGTAATCCATCTCGTAAGAAGGATGTCGGTAGTTGAACCAATCCAAGATGAAAAGGTGCGCCGCTCGGACCATGTGGGAACACGCGCGGGCCTGAGAAGCCTGGCATGTCTGAGTAAATATCTTCAAGACGTCCCGTTGGGCATTAGAATTCTACCTGTATAAAAATTATTCATCAATTTCTCCGCCGTTAGACTGGAAGACATGGAAAACCCACTCGAATGAAAATGGTTTCGCTTCTAAACACTGCCAAGACAACATCATTCCGATATTCCTTCAAATGGCGCTTATTCTCGTCACCCGATGCCCATCTGATACTCTCATTAACATAACCATCTTCCTCTCCTTCGCCTTCCTCGCACCGACCATCGCGACAAAATGCTGGTCCACGAACGGCATACTCGGTACACCTGTATAACTTGTCCATGGATCGGAAGGTCGAAACCCCACAAGAGTAAGATAAAGAGACTATGTTCGTTTTCTTCAGCTTCAGAGAGCATATTGGGACTAGCACAAAATGAGGACTATACAACTAGACGAAATGTGCAGAAAACTCACATGAGTGATTCTGAGAGTTTGCCATATCGGACTCCTTGTGCATAGCCATATCACGACGCAACAACAGTACCGTCCACCGCGCTGTAATCAGGATCCTACTCAGGGTCAACATGTCCACGATACCGAAGACAGGACGCACAAGAAGGACGAAGAACTCTTGCGAGGACAGGAGAATTAGTGTACCGCGTCCTTTGTGGGCTCACGCGAGATAGGATCCTTATGGCCTTGAATTTGTCGATAACGTGTATCCAGCTACGGGCGATCCAAGTTGAGGATGACCAGGCCCTCTAGAGCGGTTACTCTGGCGCTTTTAAAGGCGACATCCGTCGCGTCGTTGACGAGATTCCGGTAGCAGCAGGAGAAAAGGGAAAAACGAGGACATCGTGAATCGTGATGGTCGAAGGCCACGGTTGTAACCCGGCATTTTCGGCCCGACTGTTCTTTGAAACTCGGCAATTTGAAATTTGAAGTTTCGATTTCAGGCTGTTCAGCGTCAACATTCATGATAGACGCCGGCTTCGAAGGTAGAGTACCTCCAGCAAATATCCGAGTCAGAGTCGCTACTAACTGGCAATCATTAGATGTCAGCGTGTATAGCTGGCCATCTACCACGCCCTGTCAGAAATGTGGCAGAACTTAAGTTTACCTTCTTCAAGCAACCCCAGTCTCTCCTCCTCTAAGTTCTTTCACAAACTTCGCCTCTTGATTCGGAAACATGCACCGTCTCCAGCGTTCGCTCGCAGGTAGTGAATGAAATTGACGCCTACAATACGGAGATACTGCAGCTTCGGCAGTCTTCTGAAATTGCAGAGAGACCGTGACCACCTGAAGGTCTACGCCGAACATTTCGGTGCTCTACTCTCACGAGTCAGCTGGTGTGGTATGCCTTGGAGCCACCTATTGTACATTTGTCACCAGCATTACGCTTCGGTGGTGACTTCGTACCACGACCCAATGGGCGCGTTCCACTGTCTTCTTCAACTTCGATTTCAAGCGAAATATCTTATCCTCGTTCTCTATGTGATGTGCATCTGCACGTCTGAACGCGCCAGATTCAGCCCATTTCTCGATGATGGAGATCCAGACTAGAAAGAAGGCGGTTCGCCTTTGAAGATGACGGCGAAGGACTTGCGTTCAAAATTGACGGGGACCTTCTATTTCTTGCGCGCGCACTTCAAGGACACCTGATTTTCGTGGTTGCGCCTGGCGACGAATCTCGCGAGGTGTATAGCTTTGTCGCTTGTTTATGACACGCTCAAGAAGGATTTTCCTGAATTGATTTTCAGAGATTCCACGATTCAGAAACTGAACTATGCCTCCCTCATTGCAAATCTGTCGTCGAAGTCACCGCTTGTGTTAGGGACTGCGAGTCAAGACGCTGGAATAGTTCAAGGAAGCCTTTATTGATGTTGTCGAGTGTACGTGTTTGATCTTTCCCCTACTGATTAAGTGTCTGATGGTTCTCTCAAGGTATCTTCTTTAGCGCGAAAAGCGGATAACTTTCCCCTTTAACAGAGCTCGCAAGAACAGTCTGACCCTTAATTTTGAAACCGAAAGTCTCGTAAATGTGGGCCTAGAGATATTTGTCAGAATTCTGCAGAGAGAATGATTCCACTTACATTGACATCATTATCTGCGCCAACGACCATGATTGCCTTGTCTTGGATCGCCTGACAGAAATCTTTAAGCCAAGAGAGAAAGGTCGTCACGGCATTACGAGCTACCTGACTAGTCATTTCATTGAACATGGCTGTCGCAATTCCGCGACGTTGGTATGGCGGATCAACTGCCAGCAGCGGTGTCATCCATCCGTCGAGGTTCGCCTTTAAATGTTCATTAAGTGGACCAAGAAGTCAGACAGTAATGTACATACAGTTTTTCCCAGAGCGCCATCCATAAATTCTTTGATCTGCGGTCCATACTATGCAAAATTGAATCTTCAATTTGTGTGAAGCTACGCTCGACGTGTTATACGTACGATGTTCTGCCACCAATTCTTTGTTTCTTCCGACAGACGAGCATAAACATCGTCGAATCCCAAGGCGCGCTGTGCTTCCCTGGATATGGGCATAAATCAGCCAATTCATATTCAATGGATGAGCTTGAAACTGTAAATTTACGTTGCCCAAAGGAATTTCCCAGGTCCGAACCCTCCGAGAACCCCGACAATCCTGCCGTCTGAAACTGCGAGCCATACTTTGCCTTCAAGTACTAGGGCACGAGTTACAGCCCTGAAAAAAGGACCATAAAGATCCTTGTTTCCACCAGACATCGCACGAATAGAAGGACCTGAAAAAGAAGCTATGTATAAACATCCCGCGGCGATTATCATAAACTCATAAGTGACCTACTGGCATCGTAGGCTCTAACAGCAACCGCAACGACATCGTCCAGCTGAGTACCTGAGAGCAAAGAGTTGTTTGAGGAAAAGAATGTCCTGATCAAAGGACGTACTGGTTAGGTCGGCAGGGGAGACAACGTTGAAGTCGAAAGAAGACATCTGGATGGTATCGGAATGAGAACTCCGTAGACATCCTATATAAGCAGGTTCATGGGAACATCATGGTGCCCTGATAGCCGCCGCCTGCTCCGAGAAGTATCCGTCCCTTGAGGAGCCCACAGAAGAAAGAAAGGACTTCCAGGCTGACGATAGGCGCAGCCATAAGAGGTAGAGATGAAGGATAGTGAACGGAAACGTCTTAGCTTGAATACAGAGTTCCCGAAATGAGAGGATGCGAAGAAAGCTGAACTGGTGCAATCAGAAGAAGTCCAACAGAAGCTGCAGCCGCCAACTGATGAAGA
Organism: Armillaria borealis; assembly: GCA_030435635.1. NCBI lineage: Eukaryota > Fungi > Basidiomycota > Agaricomycetes > Agaricales > Physalacriaceae > Armillaria > Armillaria borealis. Next base: position 180,921 of record JAUEPT010000071.1, on the reverse strand, counting down.
AGACCCGGCTAGAGCTCATTGGGCACATCGTATCAAGCGTACCATGTTGGACCGTGCTTCCACAATATAGATATCTTCTTCAGTCATTCACCAAGTTCCTGGAAGAGGTCATCGTATCGGATATGATGGAAGGAGATTTAACGCTGAGCCGCGGACTGACAGATGACCTCGGTACCCGGGGAACGAAAGGTTGATTCAGTTGTCTGGTTCGCACTGCACTGGCTGAGACCAGACTCAGTACTAGTCCCAGTCCAAGCGAGAGTGCATTTGCTTCTGAAAGAGTTTAGAGTTTAGAACAAATGCTCTCTCGGATATCCCCGGAAATTGCCGATTTGCCACGATCAAGTCAACAACGCCCACACTGAAGGCGACGAAAAAAGGCATTTATCTCGGTTTCAGCACTCTCAAGCTCTGCCGCCATTGTAACGAAACCTCCTGTTGTCCGAATAAGTACCATGGGACTTCCGTTTAGTCTCCAATGGAGATTCTCAGCCGGGTTCTGTGATGTCTAGTTTCCCATCTGTCCGCTCTTCCTCCTTCGAGTGCCTGCTATCTTGCTCACCGATTCTTCAGGCATCAAGCATCGTGATGGTTGGATATCAAGAACTTGAATTTCGTGATTAAGGCGGAGTCTTAGCTTCGCAGACAGTGACTCGTTCATCCGTTGCGTCGCCCTATCACCCTCAGAAGGAGCGCTATTTCCGGCTGCCTTGTTTATCGGGTTCAGTCCCCATGTGATTCTTGTTCAACTATAAGCTTGCATCAGGTTCTTTAATCTAGGAACTGCAGGAACTTGTCGGAATGGTCTGCTGACTGGAACAACCGTGGCGATGTATCTCATGCATTTCAACGACGATCCATCATTTTTCTCTATACGCAGCTTTCTGAAACGTGAGGTCGATTAGGCGCCTTGAAGGGTTTCACCTTTTACGAGGGACGTCGTGTTTTGTACACCATTTGCTTATATTTCGTGGCACAGTTACTTTCAGATCCTGTTTTTGATCAATTCCGACGCTCTATAATTACTGGACCGCTTGCCAGTGTGGCGACTACTATTACTGGAGGCCTTAAAGCACAAAAGCAACCTGAGATAAGCGTCTGTAAAGCTCCAGGTCACCGAGATCATCTAACAACATCACATCAGATCACGATCTGTATCGGAGGTCACCCTCGATGGGCTAGTAGTAGTACTGTATACCTCCGAGATCACATACCACTCCTCCGAAATACTATGGTATTCCTCGACTATACCCTTCAAGACATCGCTACAGGTGGCAATGACTTTGTCAAGCATCCATCCTTACGATTGCGTGTAGTATTCTTCTTCGTTCCTGCTGTTGTGTACTTATTACATGCATAGCCATCGTCTCTCTAACATACTGCTCTCAAACGGCACTCCTAGCATGACTCAGTGTACAAGATCCTTGATGTCTTGGTCTTCCCTTAAGCCGCTGTATCCCTCTGACTGAACAGAAGAAGCCGTGTCACGGACGTCCGGGCCAGTCGTTCAAATGCCAACCTAGCGACTTCCGAACGACTTCGGACTATTTTTACCCATGGTCGCTAGATCAAGCTGGGTTATTAATATATCTCCACCCCAGCCCTCATTCAGTACTTCTCTACGTGGGCTATGATTACAGAGACGTGCTTATTGATGAATCTTACATGAGGCTGATCTCTGGGTGTTGTGCTCCCTGGGGTCTGTTGCGACTATCAGAAGCCACCGCAAGGCTGGCGATGATAAATATAAGCAATTCCGGTCAATGCCCCAGCAATACCCCAAGACACTAAAGCAGTTCTCTCGCTCATAATATCTAGAATGGTCGCCGCCCTACTCCAACGGGATCGGCATCAATACATTGCACTAGACCAAGTAGTCAATGAGGCGCACCTCTCCAATGATTCCCCATCGGAGATTCCTGTCCTTGGTATGCAGTCTGGTTCTTCGCGAAACACTTATGACTCACAGTCTTATTAGACAATGACCGTCGGAAATACACACATTGCTACTTCCGCATGACTTGGATTTATTACGTTTTTATCCTATGCACAGTTATTGACGGCATTGCCGTCGTAATTCTCGCTGCCTTGCGATCTGGTATATTGGTTGTTCAGACCACAATTTCACCAGACGATCTTCCCCTGAGGAATGCGTATACCAACCTCGATAAGCTCTATCGGGACCACCCTTCCAGCTTCGTTCTCAAGGCGCCTGTCTATAATTCTCCTTTGCTTGTCGGACAGGTCTCCCGTCATGAGCCGGATAGGGTGTTTCTTCAACCGATAGAGGCATATGCCGAGAGCAATTCAGGTTATAGTCGACTAGTCTACCAACACTACCTGCTCAGTGATCAGGTAAGATCCACGTTGTTCTCTACCTACTAGCCACTCAAGCGCTCGTTTACCCACTGAACTTAGCTCACCACAATTGTACAATTCAGAACTCGGGATTATGGCTTGGAGAATTGCAGCTTCGCGTTCAAATCTCCTAACCCCGACTCTTTTAAGAGAGTCGCCATTTCCGATGATCAGAACATTCTAAACGGCATCACATCGATCAAGATATCTACAATACCCGTTGACCGCCGACTTCGAACGAAATCACTCTCTTGGAGAAGTATACCGTCTGCCAGGATGCATGTGGGTTCCCTCAATATTTCTACTAGCGGTCTTACAGTAGAAGGCTCCATTCTACTGCCCATCCGGTGTATATCACACTTTCGAACTCAGCTGTGTTCACTATCCTTGCTATCTTGATCTTATCGGTGAACAAAACCCAGAGTTTGGTAGTCTGAATCATTCCTAGATCGGCCGTCGCTGACTGCATCCCCATAGGCTTCTATATTTTACAGCGGCAGACAATATGATGCCTTCCTAGCCAATCGCATATCTCAAAATTTACGACGCCTTCTTTGAAACTGCATGTTCACATTGCCTTACTTCTTTGATGCTACAAAATTCTATGTGAATATATGCGACTACACATGTATCACAGCATTTACATATCTTCCCTGGGTATAGTCAGTTGAAATTGTTCGCACGAGTGATATAAACCTTACGTTGTAGCGTTAAATTTCTTTAGTTGCCACGCTCGTACCCAATCATGCCAGTTATGTCCTGCCTCGGCGTATAGCGTATCCCAGTCGCGGCAAATGTGTAGCTGATTACCGATATCATATTTGAAGTTCCTTTTGGTGAAATCACCCGGTTCCAAGGAAGTATCCGCGTGGCAAAGGACCCATTGCCTGAGAAGATTAAAACAGTGCTGTGCATGTAACAGGTCATTATGGGACACGGCCTTTGCCTTGAGATTCGCATGCATCATCCTCAGGCAATGCAGCTGATGCCAAAACGAGATGAAGAAAATACGGTTCTGGGGTCCCAGTCGAATCGTCCCATTTCCTTCAGCGTCTCCGATCCACCATTCAGCATAGCCAGCATCATCAAAGGAGTAATGGACGCTGTCTTCAATGTTCATTGCGGCTAAACCAGCATGGGAAGGAAAGTAAAGCGGGACATCGTCGGAAATGAAGGCTACTAACTAAGGTCAGGTTCATAAACTCTACTATGAGTTAAGAGTACGCACTATAATATGGTTTTCCATATGCCAGACGTCTAACATCACTGCGAGGCGGAGTAGAGCAAAGAAGATTGAATGTCGATAACAAGAAATATGATGAGAGGCACAACGAGGCCACACTCATAATGGCCATGGTACTTTGCATATATGAGTAACCTTTCACTTCCATTCCTGAGAGAGACAGAAGTATTTCTGCGAGGGGTAGAGGGGTTTGAAAATGTCTGACTATATCGAGGTAATTATATATATTCAAGTCCCGTAAACCTTCCTTCCTTCCATGAAATCATTTACTCTGCTTAGAAGTATGTTTGAACGGGAAATAGATCCGGGATCGGAAGCTGTCAGTGTCGCGTTTGGACTGGTGACTGGGAAATAAGTAGGAGAAGACCTCTGATCTTGCTTGCCAGACTCGGACTAGGAATTTACGGAGTCTGAACAACACCGACATTTAAGCGCTGAGCGCTGAGCACCGAGGCCGCAGCATAGAACGATAATTACAGATGCACCCTGCATTGATGAATTCGAATCACGATCATGATGGGGCTTGGACGCCCAGGGGCAGCACGATCACTGGAGTAGGCACGTGGCCGATAGACAAGTTTAGTACAGTCGAAGACGGTAGGTATAAACGAACGGTGTCTGCAATGATATCCCTCATCAACGGCTGCCTCGACTTCCAAAATCTAGTTCTCCTGAGTCCTATATGGCCAACTTTGATTTGGAATCACAGCGCGCATTCTACGCGTCAATTATTGTTGGCTCATTGGTGTTTGGTATGTGTTTCCATCGTTACTTTCAAGTTCTATGAACTATGTTGCTTATCTGTACCACAGGTGCTCAGATCTGTCTCTATGTGCAGTCTTTCGTTTATTTACTGAAGATCGGAGATAAAAAGCGGAGAAATTTCTATATTGTCTTTGGCGCAATCCTTGTATTGCTCACCGCCATCGGGGGTGGGACCAACATCCAACTTGGACAATTCATGTGGATTCAGTATCCTGACTATCCAGGTGGAGCTCCAGCGTACTTCGCGGACCATTCCTCAGACTGGTATGAAGTATGGGGTACCGGCTGCGATGCTTTCGCCAATATCATGGCAGACGGTCTTCTGGTGGGTTCATACGCACATTCTCATGAATAAATGCTCACAATAGCTCCAAACCTAGCTGTATCGCTGCTACATAATCTATAGTTCCAATATCTGGGTCGTAGCCTTTCCCCTCCTTGTTTTACTTGCATCGACAGGTCAGCCGATTTCAGACTGGCAGGTGATTGCATCATTAACTCTTTGCTCTAGCTATGGTCATTATTACGATTGTCCAAAGTGCGATCCCAGAATCAACACTGTTCTTCGGTCTTCCTGTTAATTTTGCTATCGCCTGGATTTCCTTGACCGTGGGATTCAATGTCATTGTCACCTCCCTTATCTGTTACCGCCTCTTGTCCTTCAACATAGCCTCCCGCAAAACTCTTCCCCCTGAGCTGGCAAACTCTTACACCAGTATCTCTGCCATGATGCTAGAGTCTGCAGCTCCTTTTACGATATCTGGTATTGTCTACGTTGTTACCTTTGCCGTAGAAAGCCCTTCTCAGCAAGTATTCGCCGGAATTTGGGGGGTCATGGTGGTAAGTTAGCATATGACAGTGGAAATTTCTTCATACTGACGGTCTACTCTTTACAGGCGCTTTCTCCACAGCTCATTATCACTCGAGTAGCAATGGGTATAGCATGGAACAAAGATGCGGTAGATAGGGTCACCGCATCTTTGGCCTTCAAAGTCGACACCAGTGGAGTATTGTCGTCTTCTGCGGCATCGAATGATGGAAGGTCTCAAATCATCATGGGACTGACAACCAAGAAGTCCAGCGAAGATATGGTTTGAATATTAATGCGTCGTATGTCGCCAATTGAGTTTCGTTGATTATACCACTGTTACGTTCACGGTTCAACTGCTTTAGATACCGTTTCTTATCGAAGGTTCATATAGTGTTCCTATTCCTATGATTTGTGTTGCTATTATTTTCCGTAAGGATCATTAAGTGACACAGGAAGCATCCGAATGAATGTAGCTATTTGTAAGTCTCTCTGGGTTAAATCTTCTGCGACCGCTAGTAAGCAAGGTAATACGCAACATGATTGCTTCCAACTTCGGAACTCGTTTCCAATCGCGGGCGCAGTTTTGAATTCCGTGCTGGGATCTGGAGTGGAACTGGAAGACGTTCCTACTAGCACTGGAGTCTGGGACTGTGTACTATAGCTCTGGACTTACTGCTAAGATTATTTGGATCTGCAATGCTACCGTTCCCTGCGAGCACGTCGGTAAAGGTGCTCTGCTTGTGGGATATTTTGAGGAATCCCTATATTCTTCTAAAACCTTCCAACCCGTGGTCTAGAATGCTTCAAGTCCGTCCTTAGTAATACAATCACACCTTTGACCGGGACCCTAGTTCAGAGAGGCCAACAAGTCGGTTTGGTCCAATGTTCGGCATAACCGTAGCACAAGAATATGGATGTGTACCAGTACAAGCTCTGGTTAGTTTCCTTCTTAGAGAGTCATGAAACTAGAACTAACATCCTCTCCTATGGCTACTGATATCCGGCCATTACGGGTAGAATGCCCTTGTGGGCACACTAGACTGGTCGGCAATTGACAGGCACAGGCTAGACGCCAGAAGATTTTGAGAAGGATCATTCAGGCGGTGGAGTTATCATCATAATAGCGATCATCATCGGTGTCGATGAAATGAAAACGGGACATCAGAGAGCAAGTATCAGGACTTATCGAACCAGGCTCGGGTTCCTGAGGTTCACGAATAAATTAAATAAGTACCGCTACTGGCGCGTAATTATCCACCTGCCATTTATGAGAACGAAGTCCATACAGCCCGCATCTGATGTGGGCCTATAAACCTTATTCCGCTAGTTACTAAGTCCTGGGTTAATATATCCTACCTTATGCGCAAGTAACAACCGCCGACTCAGAATATATATAAGTTCTTATCTTCGGAGCTGCAAGCACCTCAATCTGCCACCCTTCCCAGATACCACCCACATCAGTGACAAATGAATGCGGCTATTCCCATCCTCATAATTCGAATGACATTCGTGGCGGCACTCCTGCCTATGTTGTCACTCTGCGCTCTAAGTCGAGCTGAGATTAATGCAGTAGGCGACGGTGAGTATACGACTTTACGAAATGTATTCAGGTTGTTAAATCAAGACCGTAGTCGCACAACACACGGCGCTTCCAGAGCCAACACCAGACACGATTTTGTACCTCGTTGACTCCGTGGAGGCAGTCAACGACGCTTAAGACAAAGTATACTTTGGTGCGGATTACTTCCTACTATGTCGTAGACTCCGGAGCTGAAGGCCTTGTGGTTTGTTCGTAGAATCTGGTTATCGCCATTCAATGCAAATTTTACGAACTTGTATGGTCCTTGAGTACTTGTTGATGATTCGCGCTATGCATAAATGTGACTCGTGCTTTGTTATACGGAGAAAAGTAGAACTGGATTCAAATCTAACCCTAAACGTCAATTTCCTTGTCCTAACGCCTCCGACCCTCTTCAAAGTCGCGCTGGTTCTGCTCCGCCTCTCGGTAAACAACTTCCCAGTCATTACACACATAAGCATCCGGATGAACCTCCACATCATGACCGGTGGCCTGCTCGAGCGTGCTGTCGGAATGACAGGTTACGATTTGTCGTAAGTAATTCAAACAGTGAGCAACAAGTTCACTGTTAGAAAGAGGATATGAGCGATAAGTTTCAAGAATGCCTTGGCGAAGGATGTTGATGCACTGCAACTGATGGAACATTCCCAGCGTGAACGGCCGCTGCCGGTCACCGAGATGAAGAAGCCCATCGCCGGGGACGAGACTGTCCCATTCAGCATCAGCGTCTGCCCCTTGAATGTGGAATCGAGCTGAATAGCTTTCGATGGCAAGCAATACGGGGTTTCTATTCGGAATAGGCCACTCGTAAGGGAAGTCGTCATCATCGTAAGCTGCAAAAAAATCAATAAATGTCAAATTCCAAACTTATGGATTGCTGCACGAGACGAAAAGGCTTACTGTAGACAACCGGCTTTTCAGAGGGTACAAGTAATGTCCACACGACAAATTTCACTGCGAGATTCGCAATGATAGGCAGGAGAATGTAGTACACAGCGGTACGCATGGTCAAGGACAGTCGGCGACAGGCGCTACCGGCTGTTAAGAAGGGAGACTTTGAATATGTGTCGCCGCGAATGGAACGATAGTTGTAGATATCTGATAAAACACATCATGGATTCGTTTTTGCACGAAATAAATACTTTACCTGGGCTCAGAGACCGCTCGAATCACATCTGGCCAAGAAATGTATTGCACTATGGCGAGTGTGATATTCCCATTCGAGGATAGGCAAGTGATAATTGTGATAGTACTGATGGATCATATCATGATACGACTTGAGAACCACACGGACTTTCGGAGGGAGCGGTGTTGAATGCCATCGAATGATAATCTGGTACAAGATACCAGCATTTAGCAAGAGACCGGATGCCGTAGACGCGATGAAATCAGACAAGAAACCGACAGGAGGTGTGCGCCGGTAAGATCTATCACGCGCCACGCATCAATGGCGCCGTGAGCGCCCTTCTGTTCGCACTAAATGCAACTATAAGTGAGTGGGTGTATGCCGTCCTTTGTACCATCACCAGTTAACTCGGACCCTATGGTTATCTCCTTCCGGGAAGGCCATCGTCACCACTACTCCGTTCTGATGTGATAGAAGGAAGGATTTGGCGCCAACGCGCGCAGCAGAGCGATGTCCTTGGGGACATGGGAGTAGGAATGAATAAAGCGTTGATATTGATCATCTGCTTCACATGTAATGCCACTGATATCTTGTTCTTCTTTTCTGTCAGATGTCATACACTTGACAGTTGGCAATGGATGTCAACGTACCCAACAATTCGAAGGAGGCCATCTTGGGGGACGGTGAACTCAATGTCATACCGAATATCTATTGAATATTTTCTAGTGTTCGTCATCAGCTTTATTTTCGGCAGAAACCTTGGGGTATTGGCGGCTAGAAAGCACGACAATGTCGTCGATGTTCTGCAGAGGAGCGTCGCAAGCCCCCGGCCGCCGTTGGGAGTGCATCAAGTGACTAGGGACTTTTTAGAGCGTAGTAAAAAAACTCAGTAATCTACAATCAAATCGAAAACTTTTGTAAGAGCAAGTTGAGTGGTGTTGTGACAGCGAAGATAGATTTACCTGATTAGTTGACAGTTGATATGTTGAGTATTTGAGTGAGCCGATAGGCGTTCGAGTGGTACTAGAAGGATAATATGACCTGCCCTTAAATGGATGGAAGACTTGGAGTGAAGTGGAAATTGTGAGGTAAAAAAGGGCGCGTCTCATAGCTAAATCCTTCGGCGCTGAACGAGGAAATCCCTCACAGCCCCTTTGAACTTGATACCGTTGTGGAAATTTCTCAATCCACCAATGTGTTCGATAATTTGTGCCTTCTGCATGTGAGGGAACATACTTCCAAGCAGATACTCCTGCAGCAGAATCCTATTCGTTGTATCAATCCGGTCAATCTCAAACAGAAGCACCTTCTCCAACGCGTTACTGGTGAACAGGCGGAGCTTCGCTAGGGTTTCCACCTGCGCGGTAAATCCGCTCTCATCTTCAAAATCAATGAGCACGGAGAATGTATGGTTGTCATGAAATATTACTAGAAGAAGGGGCCCACGACTTTCGGTGGCGATTGGGAGAACTTCGTGATCAGCTCAACTGAGAAATGAACACTGACAAAATGAAATTTCGTAGTTGATTGATCCAAGATGAAAAAAGGTGCGCCGTTCGGACCATACGGTAGCACGCGCCAGCATGAGAAGCCTAATGTACAACACGACATCCTTTTCGCTGGGCATTAAAATTCTGAATTCTAGCTGTATTAAAATATTCATCAATTCCCCCGCCCTTAGACGGGAAGATATGGAAAACCCACTCGAACTCACACAAACCATCGCGACAAAATCCTGGTCCATGAACGCCATACTCGGTACACCGATCTCTGTAGATCATGTCTGTATAAATCCTCCACCGATCGGAACGTCGAAACGCCACAAGAGTAAGAAAAGAGTCAAAGTTCGTCTTCTTTAGCTTCAGAGAGCATATTGGAAGTACAGCCCATAATGAGGACCATACATTTAGACGAAAATACGGCAGGAAACTCACATGAGGTATTCTTAAAGGTTTGCCATATCACGACTTCTTGAGCATAGCCATATCACGACACAGCACCAGTGCCGTCCACGGGGCTATAATAAGGCTCCTCCTCAGGGACAGCTTTTTCACGATACCAAAGAAATCACACACATTGATGACGAAGAACTCTTGCGAGGGCAGGAGCATATCTATACCGTGTTCTTTGTGGACTCACGCGAGATGAGATCCTCGATAGTATGTGTCCAGCTACGGGCGATCCAAGTTGAAGAAGACTAGGTCATCAAAGCGGTTACCTAGGCAGCTTTTAGAGACGGCAGACCATTATTGACAAATTTCCAGTTGTAGAAATGCAGCAGGAGAAAAGGGAAAGGCGAGGACATCGTGATCGTCGAAGGGAACGTTTTGAAAACAACCTTGACCTTGTACCACCACTTACCAAGCTCTTCCTCAACCCAATGCTCGCAGATCCAGCGGGCAGTCCCACAGACACCTCTTCGTCCTTTTTGACTCGCAGTGATTCGGTTGTCCTGGTTGTGTCTTCTAGGCTCTCTTCTCAGATATGTGGCTGCAGCGACTCGAAGACAAAGACGATGTTGTGCACCCCTTTGCCACGGAGTTCGCTGTTCCTTCTGGTCTTTCCAGTTCATCGTGCGCCTCCTTTTCTCTTCTCCCCTGCTTTACTAAGCCTTTTCTTCCCTATCCCGTTCCCGTTTCCTGCGTTTGCGTGCTCTTGTGTTCCTGTGCATCGTGGTTCCTGTGTTCGTGCTCCGGTTGTGTTCCTGTGCTTCGTTGTTCCTGTGTTTGCGTTGCGATTGTGTTCCTGTTCCGGCGTTTTGATCCTGCGTCCGTGTATCGTGCTTGCCTTCCCGTCGCGTTCATTTTCATGGGCCCGTGCACCGCGCCCCATTCCCTGAGATCTGTGCGTCATGTCTCACAGCGGTGTTTGGTCATGTTTGGTTCCTTGCCTCTTTCTTCCATGGCGTAGTACCTGTCTTCCCTTTCCCCCGCGTCACCTTTGACGTCCTCATCCTGTTTGTATACAACTATTGCACTCCACTCCATCATGATGTCTCACTTTGACAAATACAATACTCTTCGCCCTTTTCACAGAACGGGTTTCGTGAGCGCTATCACACTAATAACAATATCTTCATTGTATGCACGGTCATTGACCAGTCCCTAGCGGACGGAAAACCTCTATATGTTGCCTATTTGACTACGTTGCCCTGACAATGTTACATTTGGTGGTCATCTTCGACGTCGAACAGGCTGATGATGTTGTTTTCTTTTCAACATCGGACCAAAGTTTTCAGACAAAATTGGATGCTCTGTTTGACTGGTGTTGTGCAAATTCGATGACTGTCACCGAGGCAAAGACCAAAATATGGATCACTGCCCCTTTGCCGTCCGTCTGGCCCACATTTTCATTTCGGTGACAGCGACCTGAAGTGTGTCTCCAAACACAAATACGTCGGAATCACACCATCCTCTACTGACAGTTATTCTTCTAATCTTCTCATATCGGATTCTGTTTCTGACTGCCAGCCGAATTCTTAAGGTCGATCTTTAAGGAGCACTATTATGTGAAGGCCTTAGTCCGACTGTTGACATCATCGCATACTCTCGTCGTGGGGGGTCCTACAATGGGCTGGACGCCATTTTCCTCCTGTTCCTCGTTCACAGTGTTTATGTCATTTCTACCACTTGAAAGTTGAGGATGAAGCCCACGCTTTGTTGTACTGTGACGGATTACAATCCTTGGAGGATTTGCGACATGATTCCATGGTGATTTATTTTAACCCATTTTCCTACTTGCCACCGACCCTTGCGCAAATCTACTGCAATTGGTCGCCCCTGGTTTTGAAGTCATACATGTCCTCAGTCCTGCTGGGAGCAGATGATATAAAAATTGTTGAAACTCTTGTTAAATATGTCTTCAACGTCTTCCGCATTAGTACTGTACCGTCATGTCATTCAAAATGACTGCCTTTCTTTCGCACCCCATGAAGAGTCTCTACTCCGCGCGACACACTCAACAGCGTGATCACAACGGTATGAGCCTTCGTGGCCACAGCACATGGCTCGCCATGTCAGGGCTGTGGGCCCGGCCGTTCCTTATTGGGACCTTGTGCCGGTAACAACACCAACACCAACACCCGGCATTTTCGGCCCGATCCTTCGGAGCTCGGCAATTTGCAATTTGAAGATTCAATTTCAGTGTCAACGTTCACGTTCATGATGTCAGATGGACGCCGAATTTGAAGGTACAGTACCCCCAGAAAAGATCCAAGTAAGAGTCGCTACTAAACGGAGGTCATTAGACGGCGACGTGTACAGCTGCCCATCTACTACGCTCTGCCAGAAATGCGGCAGAAGTTTACCTTCTTCAAGTAATCCCAGTCTCTTCGTCCGAGCTCTTTCACAAACTTCGCGACGGTCGCTCGCCTCTCGATTCGGAAATATGCTCTATCTCTAGTGTTCGCTCGCAGGTAGCCAAGGAAATTGACGCCTACAATACGGAGATACTGCAGCTTTGGCAGACTCTTCTGAAATTGCAGAGAGACCGTGACCGCCTGAAGGTCTACGCCGAACATTTCGATGCTCTACTCTCACCAATACGACGATTACCCTACGATATCTTGCTCCAAATATTCGAACGCGTTTGCACAGAGACGTTCTACATCCGACCACCAGTCATCACCTTGCGTCTGGGGCTAGTTTGCAAGCGCTGGCGCGATGTAACCCTTGATACACTCAGTCTATGGTCAAATATCTTTATTCCCTCGCCAAACATTCCCGGGTATCGATGGACATATGTCTACAAAACCGTCCAACTTCAGCTACTTCGGTCTCGGCAGATGCCTCTAGCTCTCAACGTAGAGAGTTTTCAGGCAGGGAAGACTCGTGCTTTCAGTCTCATCATGGATCAGCTGCACCGTGTGCGCCGTGTTGAATGCTCTGCGAAAACGCTCTCGCTGTTACCGAGCAGCTTGTTGGATGCGACGGAGCAGCTGACTATAACAGAAGGTTCAGCCCGTGTTGGAACCCTCGACCTTCCCAAACCCCAGTCCCTGGCAATCCTGGACTTCAATTCGCTCGCAGGCGCTATTCTCCCTCAACATATACATACGCTCAACCTTGTGTTTAGATCTGGAGCATTCGACGCTGTGATATACAATCTATCTACGATGCGGAGCCTGTGTTACCTCACTCTCGAATCACGCAGCTTTCAGGGAGACGCGAACACGAATCACTTGCCAGTTCATCTAACCAGACTCACTTCCCTCACTTGTCACCATCTTAGACATAACGACGACATCTCTCGCCTCCTTGCATCCGTTTATGTCCTTTCCTTGACTCATCTCACCATCATTGGCGGAAGCCTACAGCTGGACTTCCTCAAGTCCCTGCTCGAACGGTCTAACTCGCCTTTACAGAAACTCGAGATCCTGATCAACGTCGTCTCGTTCGCAGCGGTGGATCTCCCCACTCTCATCGGCATTCTCAGGATAGTCCCAGGTTTGACGACCATGGTGATTCACGAGCAAAAGGAAAAAGTCCTTTTATTGGAGACGCTTTTCATTTGGCGTTCGGTGGGGACCATGATTCTCTTCTGCCGAAGCTTGAGCATCTCGAGCTCGCTTCAAGTGCACCCTGGGTAAATATAGGAGATGCTATCATACAGTGCATCCGGTCCCGGAATGCCAGTGATACCGACTATTGTGGAAGGGAGACTGATACACCTCTGAAGTCGGCCGTGTTGAAGCGGCCTCTGCTGCGCCCGAGAATTTGGCAGGGAAAACCAACGATGGGAGGCTGTGCTGGCTTTATTTTTAGGGTTAATGTTTGACTGTGGGTCGTGTCAATGAACCATGAACTACGAGTTAGTGGCGTTGCTCGTGCTACTGCATTTCTGTCACTCGACGTGAACCAGCTACTAGTCTTCGATAGACATGCGATGTAATCAATCAACAGCTTGGATGGTAGTACGGAGTGACGAGTCCAAGTGTGTCACTCAGTTTCACGGTACCATGACCTCTACGTTAACTTGAGTTTCCTCAGCTCATGCCCACGGTATTGAAATCGGCCTCAACAAAAAGAACGGCGAAGACGCATCCAGTGGAACCGAGAACAAGACGAAAAGCCCAAGGGACAATATCTTTTTATTTATTTATTTATTTATTTAAGTGGGGCATTGGTCGGCAAGTTCCGCAACCGTGCTTCAGCTGTTCGCTCTCACCTTCCCGATTTTCTTCAAGGGAAACATATATCTTATTGGCGTGTTCCATATCCAATATGAACCCTGACAAACAAAATCCGGTTGTCAAAGGTCGAAGCCACGAGACCTGGCGTACTGTGTACCGTCCGCCATCTGACAATACTATTACAATATTCTTAGCACATGTCTCACTCCTTCCTTCTTTGTTCTTCTTTCTATAAAGTCCCGCGGGGTTCACTTTTCAACAATCACCACCATGGGTCGACTCGTCACTGCCAGCATCTCGGATGCACCAGAAAAATTAAAGGAGCGGGGAAACGAACTTTTCAAGGGCGGTAGCTTCCAAGAGTAAGGCCTCTTTCGATCGACATGCGCGCCAACACTGAAAGTTTATTCTGCTAGGGCCGCTAAATTTTATCGTCAAGTAAGACCCGCACACGTCACAGATTTTGGATGAACCTTACATATTCTCATAGGCACAGGAATCGTCTCCTGAAGACCCTATATACACCTCAAACCTCAGTGCCGCACTCTATGAACTCGGAGACTATTCTAACGCTTTCAACGCGATTTGTCTGGCGGTGACGAAGTCCGATCCAGAATCCCCGGATTTTCTGCAACGCCTTTCGGCCCGAATGGCAAAATGTTTGTTATATGGAACTATCGACCATAACGTACTATCTCAAGCTGCGATAATTGTCAATAAGTTGGAATCACGTCACTCATCGAAAGAGTGGAAGATGTGGCGGGCTCTGGAAAGTGAGGCCAATATGATTGCAGTGGGCAGCACGGCGGCTCAACATAGACTTCTCGATATGAACAAGTTCAAATCGAACCTGTGAGCAACAGTCTATCTCTTCTTACTGTATCTAACTTCTTGACTCGTAGTAACCCGACACTTGAATTTTTCAAGGTCTGTCCCCTGCTTCACTTCCTTTCTTCACTCCCTTACGTATCCGATACCAATATGATTCATAGATAGGGCACGATATCCCTATGTCCATAGTAGATAATTGGGGAGCCTTGCATACTCAAAACGTTCCGCTGCCGCTAAAGCAGCTCTCTCTTTCCAAAATTTCGAAATTGTCTTTCCTATTCGCCGGAGTTGGAGATGGTGAGTTCTCGCTGTTTTATTTCCTTCTTCGCTTGCTGACATCATTAGCACGACATGTTTTTGGATCTCTCATAGGCTTAGGGCACGCATTCTCAGAACTTGGGAAGAATGAATGAAAGCAATTCAAGGCTCATCTGACACTACTTGATATCCATCCGTCTGTGTTAGCGCGCGACCTATGCTTCCTTATTCTTCTTGACGACCTCGTCTCTGTAAAATATGACGAGAAAGAGCAAGTAGAAATAAAGGCAACACTTTTCTACTCGTACGTTGGTATCGTCATGCCCGATTATTGCCATAAAAGGTGTGTCAATCTTATTCTTTTCAAGTACGATGTCATCTCCATGGTTAATCTAGGTTCCAAATGGTTGTCACGGAGCTCATTGGGAATCTCCAGCGCGACCGGCCAAGGCTTCCTGCCTGGCTCCATGTTAATGCGGGATTCGATTCCACAAATCATCAACTCTCTTCGATACTGGTCCTCTGATCTTTCCCTCAAAACCTCTTCAGGAATGCTCGCAATGCACCACGTACCCACGCCATGCAAGGATCTAATGGCAGATCCCACCATTCCCTGACGAGCTCAAAGACGATATTCTCGAAGCCACTGCTCTCAGACTATATCAAGTACATCAAGGAAATCATGCCCGAAGAGGAGGTAATTGAGTTATTCCATTGCGATGACCTTGGAGAGTGTCCTCCACCAAATCCGCTATGTTCAGGAATTACGCGCAGCTTGGCTTGATGTGGGCCGGAAACAGCTTGCTTGTGATATGTCTCTTGCTTTGGATACGTGGGACATTGGTGTCAGCTCTCCGAGCGCACCGTGAGGAGGCCTGGTATGCACACACGCATGTCTTTATGCCTCCCGATGCGCTACGAAAGCAACACCATTTCAGATTTGAGCAGCTCTGGAACGCTGTACGAACCAATGATCCTACACCAGCTACTAATTCACGGATTCTTCAAGAAGTACGTCTGATTGAACAACCCTGATGCTAGTACTTATTCTTGACTGTCTTCGTAGGTGAAAGACGATGTCAACCAGACTTGGAAGCCGAATCCATCGCTCTTCGTAAGATTTCTCTCTTCGTTGAGTTCTGTGTCTAATATCAGCCCGGCTACTAAATTCAGGACCGCGACTGGGATACTAGCAATAGTGATGAATATCCAGTCATGAACGTCAACCCGTTCCGCACCATCAGTTGCTTGGAGGAATACATCACCTCCTACCATATTCTTCAAGACGAAGCACTTGTCGACCGCCAGAGTCCATCTTTCTCAATTACGACACACTTTTTTGACAGTGTCGTCAAATCGCTGTGTGATCTGCGAGGTCGGTTGAAACTTGAGGTTCTGCTTGGAGATGTCTGCTCAAGATCAACTACTCGGCCGAACGACTTTCCCTCTCAGTTTACCCTGGCTTTGGTTAAGTAATATTCCGTGAGTCGATACAACGTTGAGACGTCATAATATTCACTCTTCCGGTTTAGCGATTACATTCAAGGCCCTCTTGGGGCAGTTATCTACGTCCTATCGAGAGCCGACCCGTCTCAAGACACGACTGTTGGCTTCAATTGCTTGTTCAGTTCAGGACTGTGGTCAAGTGGAGATTCGTACTGCTTCAAGTAAGTAATCCCGTTCAGATGTATGACTGAACTTGGAGTCTTACTACCGTTGTCTTTAGCTATACATCTCTGCGTATTGAGGAACTCCCCCGATTTCTTGGCTGCCGAGCAATCACCATGATCCCAAACTCGCACATTACTCTCGTTCCGCAAATACTTCCAAGACCCTTGGGCGAGCTTGCTTCCAAGGCTGAGCTCATTGTGTGGCTAACCAGGGTTTTCGTCTACACCATTCTTCCCGGATACTCGAGCCACATTCCCATCGCCCGGATCATTAACTCCGGAAATCTCGTGATGTTTGTCGACTTGCTTGTACATCTTCGTCGGGTCGGATTCCCACCGCATTGGCTGGGAGACTTCCTTGGAGTAGTACTTTCCAATTCTCTTGTAACCGATGTCGTGCCGTACTCTGGACAATGGCCTGTTCCGCTGGAGGAACAAGGCAAGCGCGTTCCGAAAAGAAAAGTCCGACGTCGATCCGTGGCTCGTTGATTTGGAAAGTATCCTTGCAGACGCATATGAAGCTATCCCTTTCCACCTTGTTCGTCCGGCGAACTTTGCCCGCTGGTCCAGCGATATAGGATTGTTCCAGCTTGATATTCCAGCGAATCCAATCATGGCACAGGACAAACTGACCGGTGTCTTCTTGGTGTTCTATGGTCGTCCATTCATCAAGTTCATTCATCATAATTTGACTACTGAGATGCGGGACATTTTTGAAGGGCACAGGTTGGTTGATCAGGACAAGAAATTCTACGTGCTCACTGCGACTGATACGGTTGACATGTACCACGGGGTGATCAGATGGCGGATGAGCAAGGTGAGAATGACAAAGCTAAGGAAGGAGAAGTGGCAGATGGCGGTGTATCGCTCGGATCTCCGGTCTATGTGTGAGTCGTTCTGCTAATAATTGCTCTAATGAGTTCAACCGTCCTCATGTCATTAATTAGTGGCCGGTCCTTATGCCGTCGACAGATCGTTCGATGTAGCAGACAAGTAGCTTATCAGTCTTAAAGCTTATCTTTTTATAAATTCCACCCATTCTTCAACTCCTTGTTTTCGTTCAAGGCTTTGGTGCAAGTTCAGCTAGGTCTTGTTGAGTCGCCTGTACCCTGGTCGGCTCTTAGAACTGATGTACTAAAGAAGACTCGAGAACCTTAATATTTTAATGCTCAATGGCAAATTTGTAGTCAAGTCAGTGCTGCTAATATCTTGATCTGTACACTTGTACTACCCGTGAATTCCACCGCGTCCTCAATCCGTTCCGATTTACGACAAATCCTTGAGTCCCTTAGAGACCAACGTTGATGGGGTTGCACCCAAGAGCAATAAGACCATTCTGTTAGTGAAAAAGTAAGCTCAGGCTCAACCTGAATAGGAGTACAACTAACGAAGGTGTTGTTCTGGCAGCAAACGACTTGGTTGGTGCACTGATTGGTGCCGAGACCAAGAACAGTAATCGGGCTGCAAGTGAGACCACTATGAAGAAAGTGCTTAGCCGTGGACGCGATATTCTCCAAGACAAGAACCTACACATTACCGGTAAGGCCACCGAGGACGATTCCGAGGAGGCCCGCAAGGGTTTGCATTGAGGCGGAGGTGGGCTAATTTTGTTTCAGTCCTTTTCGCTCACAATGGCGAACAGTGACAGACTCACGCTTTGGGTAGACTGGCAACACTGCGCGGTACCAGAAGCGCAGGTTGCGCTGTCCCGGGGAATGGCAGTGGCGGTCGCAAGGAGAGGCAAAGCCAGGAGAGTGAAAGTCGAGAGACGAGCAAACATTGTGAACTAAGAGAGAGAGAGAGCTGTGCAACTGTGAGGGCTGTTCGACTTGATGAATAGTTGTAAATTCACCTTTCTTTTATAGAATTTAGTCCTCTTTGCTATCCCCGGATGCAGAGAACATCTAGATATTGACCGCAAGCAACAGTGGTTTGCCCCGACAGCTGCGCGACTGCAGTAATGTGTACAGTTGACACAAATTATATGCTTGACAATCGTTTCTTAGTGGAAATGCCGTACCGTGATATTTTATGTATCTGATGAGACGCTGAGAGGAAGCGAATATCGGTCAATAACGGTAAGTTTCACCGATGAAAACCATTCCCGATGTACTTGACTATTGTCTTGGGCTCAGGCATTCACATGCACAACCAGCGTACCTCCCATTTCAGGGTGGATCCCTTCGGTTATTCTGCGAAGAAACAACGACGTGATCGCATTGACTGACGCCACCCTCCCATTCCAATAGCAATTGTGTTGGGATCACAGGTTTCGAAACGGCACTCTCATGTGTGACCTGTAACTTCGTCCATTTCTTCAGAATATCATTCGACGTTCCTAAGTCCTGACTTGAATCTTTCCAGGATCTGTGAGCACACTGTCAGCGTCAAATTAGATCGGAAGCGATTATCGGTATACACCCTGATCTGCTCAGCTCCCTAGCAGAAGTAACGTACATTTTGGACATGCTTTTGAATATCGGTGTCGGCCGTTGATGCAAATCTCTCTATGAAAGCACCAACTACGGCGACTATACCAGACGCTTGAGACTTCTAGTATACGCTGGTGTCCGGTCGCTCCCGTGATAGGACCTAAGTGAGTAAGGAAACTTATTACCTTGCAAAGATATACGAGGAACACCATTTACATCGTGTCGGATGCTCCCCTGGCCGAGTTTGACTCACTGGCAGGTGCAAAACAGTGGTAATGCCGAAGAATAGGTCCATCCGAGGTAAACTTCTGATGACTTGTGACGTTAACATAACAACAGGTACGCTGTCTCCTATGGCACGTACGTAGTACCGGAATTCACCTGACCTACAGCCATGGGTGCCAACGGAACGAGCCAACAAATTACACTGACGCACGTTGCTTAATATGCAGAAAGAAGCATCGAAAGGGCAGTGATGGACTCTTAAAGTAGCAGTATTTCGAAGAAATGGGCAGCCTGAGCATGGATGATGGGAAGTGCTGCACCTTCAAGTGCAGTGACGTGCCACGATTCTTATCAACGCCGGTCCGGGACAGCGTGAGAAATTGCTTTGCGATATCGATTTGCAACTTCAACTTCAACGTACTAGACGCGGCAAAATTTGGTACCTCCGGATCTAAATCCATTTTTGGAATTACGACTCGAAGCCGCACAGAAAGAAAAACGACTTTGAAGGTACATTTATTCTCAAAGAAATTCGGGTAAAGTTGACTAAATGCTCAGTACTGTTAGACGACGACATGTATAGTTGGCCATCTACAATTCTTTGCCGGAAATGTGGCAGAAGTTTACCTTCTTCGAGAAATCCTACTCTCTCTTCTTTCGAGCTCTTTCAGAATCTTCGCGAAGGGTATTCGCCTGCTGACTCGGAAGTAAAGTCAATTTCCGATGTTCACTTGCAGATAATCAAGGAAGTCAGCGCCTATGACGCTGAAATACGGCGACTCGAAATCACTCTAGAGAAACTGCACAGAGATCGCGATCGGCTCAGGACCTACGCCAAATATCATGGTGCTCTCTTATCACCAGTACGGCGACTACCTTACGACATCTTGCTGCAAATATTCAAAGATGTTTGTGCGGCGCAATACAAAATCCATCCTCCTAGAAACTGCCTACGTCTTGGGCTGGTTTGCAAGCGCTGGCGTGAAATTACTCTCGATTCACCCAGCCTATGGTCGACCATCTTCATTCCCCTTCGACCTCTTCTATGGCTCACGCCTCGATGGAACGCTCTCCAAAAAATCGTTCAAATCCAGCAGCTTCGATCTCAGGAGACACCTCTAACTCTCAAGTATCAGACTTACGAGGTGGACACGGGTGACCAGGCCTTTGATCTCATCATTCAGGGCCTCTCCGCGCAGCGACATCGCGTGCGTCAGGTCGAATGTTCCTTCAATGCATTGTCAGTTCTAGGGAATGACATGTTGGCAGCGGCAGAAGGCTTGGTCATCATAGGTTACGAAGGTGTACAAAGTCTCAACAACTACACTCTCAACCTCCCTAATCTTCTGTCTCTGACGATTCGAGACCATGTTCCGCTTAGGCGCATCGATCTCCCACGACATATACATACGCTCAACCTTGTGTTGAGACGTGATGATTTCGCTGCCGCTATGAACAGCTTACCTGGAATGCACAGTCTGCGTAACTTCACCATCGAAGCGCGCGGCGTTTGGAATGTGAACGGAAATCTGAATGTTTGCTTGAACTCAGTCACTTCCTTCACCTGCCGCAACCTTCATCCCAGCCGCGAAAATTCCTCTTTCTTTCTTAGGTGCATTCAGGTTCCTTCGTTGACCCATCTTACCATCGTTGGTGGAAGCTTACAGCTGGACGCCATTAAGGCGTTACTCGAGCGATCTAACCCGCCATTAAAAAACCTCGAGATAATTACCAACGTTAATACGGCCACTGTGGACCTCTCCAAATTCGTTACCATTCTCCAGGTGGTGCCGGATTTGACAACATTAGCAATCCATGAGCAAAGATCAGGTGTCCTCATTACCGCGTCGCTTTTGAGGGAGTTGACGTTCGATGGCTACAATATTCCCCTTCTTCCCAAACTTGAACATCTCGAGCTCGTTTCGGGTACACTGTGGACGGATGTGGAGGGAGCTATCATGCAGCTGATCCACTCCCGGCATGGAGGTAGTACCAATTATCGCGGTAGGCGAACTGATACACCTCTCAAATCGGTAACGTTGAACTGGCCGGTACTGTGTACGAAGCCGGTCTTCCAGGAAATGAGGAGCACCGGGCTACGAATATGGGAAATACTTCCGGCGCTACGCATCATACGCTGAGGTACGAAGGCCCGAGAGTATCGTCAGTTCTTAGAGCTAAAGTTCGGCCATAGGATGGTTCTATTCGCGAGCTGAGGCTACAAGCAGCGGGCTGCTACTATAATGGCGATCATTCCTATTTATGGGTAACACAAGGATGAACATTTTGCTTATCTAGCGATGCTCGTCTACGGGACCGAATTGACGCCCTTCACATTGATGGTTCTCATACCTTAACACGAATCCTATTCTCGATTTGATAACCAAGTCATTATCATGGCTTCGGACGCCTGCATAATCCGTTCAAAACTTCTAAGAATAAATTATTAAAGACACGGGACGAGCAAGAGTGATTCGATGATCCTGTCCTATCATGTCTTTCCTTCCCTTACGTGATGCGAGGCAAGGTGGACACGCATTACCTCCAGCATCCGCTTAGTGTTCATTTATTTCCGTTGCGCTAGTCGCCTTAACCAGCGATGCTGAGTACCACAGTGCAATCAAATGGAAACCAATACGTTCTGTGCATTAACCGACCTAGGATAGGGTTCCAATTTGTATGCCTAACCTTGGCGTATCGCAAGAACGTGCAACTTGCGACTCTAAAAGGGAACAGCCAGAAAACTGAAGGCTCGGAAATGATAAACCTGATAGTTATTTACATGTTTGCTACTGTCCAGCAATACTGACTTTTCTCGATCTTTTTACTTATCCAACATACGAATGCAACATATTGAAAAAAAAACCACCAAAAAACTTCGATTCTCCCTGATCCCTTAGACGCCGATGTTGAGGGGGGTACAGCCGAGAGAAACAAGGCCGTTCTAAAAGGAACGTGAGCGTAGAGTTAATCTGGATAACACAAATACTGACAGTAATTGTTGTTATTACAACAGACGACTTGGTTGCTGCACGAGGTTCCGCCAACACCAATGACGCTGATCGGGGTGCAGGACAGACCACTGTAGAACGAAGGAATCAGCCATGCCCTGCTGTCCATCGAGGATACGGAAAACCTACACATTACCAGTGAGTTGACCAACGGCGACTCCAAGGAGGCCCAAGAGAGTCGTAACGGGGGCACTCAAGTCGGTGGACTAAATAATTCCGGTCAGCGTTCACATCAATGAGCGGCGAGAGGACAGACTCACGCTTTGAGTAGATGCACAGCACTGTGCGGTACCAGTCGCGCCGCAAGCGGCACCGGCACCGCCTCCGCCAGCAGGAGGTGCTGGAAGGGCGGGTGGAGCGGGTGGAGCTGGAGGGGCTGGAGGGGCTGGAGGTGCGGGAGGTGCGGGAGGTGCTGGAAGGGCAGGAGGTGCTGGAGGTGCTGGAGGTGCTGGCGGAGCTGGAAGCGCGGGAGGCGCAGGAGGCGCAGGAGGAGCTGGCGGAGCTGGGAGCGCTGGCGGAGCTGGAGGCGCGGGAGGAGCTGGCGGGGCTGGAAGGGCTGGAGGAGCCGGAGGAGCGGGGGGCGCAGGAGGAGCTGGAAGGGCAGGGGGCGCAGGAGGAGCCGGAGGCGCGGGAGGCGCAACAGGCGTACCGGGGCAGGAGCAGCCGGAAGGCGGAGCGGGATGAGTAGGCGCTGGAGGAGCGGGATGGCCTGAATCATCACGGGGAACGACTGGGGAGATCGTAACAACCTGCCTACCCGTGACGACAGTATGTTTGTCGGATTCGTCACGGGGAAGAGGGATGGGGAGAGCCTGGAGAGGGCAGACGATGCGGGCCTCGAGCTGCCCGCCCGCAATATCATCACGGGGGAGGACAGGAGGAATAACCCCAGCGCTGGCCAGGACAGGCAGAGCCAGAAGAGCTGCGAAAGAGATACGAGCGAACATTGCGAAGTCGGACGAATAAGCTCTACAGTTGTGAGGGCTTGATGATACCTGCTGGTTTAATCCTTCTCTTATAGCTTTCCCGAGCTGTCTTCTCTTGGACGACGGAGGCCATCAATCGTGGAGTAGAAAAGCAAAAATATAGGTGAATGAGCGCAGAGGTCGAGTTGAGAGTAACGAATGACGCGTATGACGCGGTCACGAATCGTCAAGCGTCGTTCAGCGGGTATTTTTTCATGATGTGAGGGAACCGAGCAAGGGAGTATCAGTCGAAAATAGTTCCTTGCCACGGTGCCAGCCTTCTCCGACCTTCATTTCGGTGAATCGTATCGTTCGTGCGAACATAGTCATGAGGTTATGTTTTGCGGAGATCTAGTGTCTCGAGTGATGATCGACGTTCCACGCCATCATCCCGCCTCTGCCTGTGTCGCTCACTGGGTGGTAGTACTATTCGGAAGACCAATTTCATGTGGTGCAGCGTCGAGAGAAAACAGTTACTGTAATCTGGTGCTTGTGACCAGGGCCGGTCCCAGTGCCGTAGATATGTCCAGACCGTCGGACTCCAATGGCGAGCATGTCTTCTGATGCCTTCGTAGAGATGCCTTCGTAGAGATGCTGCACAAGTGATGTTGATTGAACATACAGCCTATGAATCGTGCTGAATAGCTGAACCGGTCAGGACGCATGTACTATGCATGTACACCGCAACCTCCGAATTCGTGCTTCGAAGCACTTGGCGACCTAGAAGTCAAAGCACGAGGTCGATCACGAACGAACGTTCCATTATCTCTGTATTCGGGTTCTTATCAAGCATCATTTTCTGGAAGAACATTCATGCAAACAATGGTACTATACCTAGCTGGATATAAGCCATGTCGCACCCAATAAGAGCGAACTCTTTCAAGAATCCAACAGCGGAGACGTCGTACCATCTAAGATATCTAGGTTTGATGATCAAGTCCCGAGCGGTATCTGTACACCGATGGATCACAACGGTCGGAACACGAGCGCGGTCAAGATGGTGTTGGTGTTGGTGTTGGTCTATGTACTCCGTCTGTCAGCTTGAATCAGGAACAAGAATGAAATGGCCACTCACATCCCTACTGGAACGGAGATGTGCGTTACCGGACTCATTGATTGGTCCATTGGATATACCATTCCTCCAGCCACGGGTCCACGGGACATTCGTGTATCTTTTGGAACACCTTGAGTGCCTTGCCATACACTTGAATATCCGCCACGCTGACAGCCGGTCTTTGCTGTACATTATCCGGAAAGTTCTTACTCAACTCCCAAGTTGACGCGTTCCGCATCACCAAGATTCACCATATCCGCCAACAAGTTGGGCAACATGGAGTGGCGCAATCCGTCCGGCTGCCTTCGCACCTCGAGCTCCAGACAGACCATCCCATGAATGACCGAACAAGTCGAACCTGTCGTGGATGTGGAAGTGCTCGAGAAAGTTGAACAGTTCGTCAATGAAAAGATCGATAGCCCGAAGTTCTGATCGGAGATGGGTCGAGCGGGAGTTTCCGTAGACGATGACTGGGACAGAGAAATTGATAACGGAGCTCGGAGAGGGGAGGTCGTCGTTAGATAGAATTGGGGTAACGATCGACGAGACCGGTATTTTGGCAAGCACTGCACGAGACTGACGACTATCGAGTTTGCTGACAACTTTGCAACACGTCTGGTACCCTTTGCCTTGATAGCCGAAAGCAATGAAACCTGCCGTGGATCTTCTGCGAATGTTAGAATCAGAAAGGAAGATGAGACAAGGGACCGTACTATAGTCTCAATCACGGTCTCATACTCTGCTTTTCCTAAACACACTCGGGTAGCACGGAGAGCGAAATGTTGGTGGGCGGTATCGCCTGTTCTGTAGTCCATGCAAGGCGCTCCAGGTATAGTGACAACATAACTGTGACTTTCGTTCAGTATGAATATAATATACTGATCAACCAATCTCACCACGCTCGTTCTTTGCAGCGCTCGTGTGGCAGCCGCGGAAGGTGTCCTCATTGATTAATCAACGAGGCAATTCTAGAATTGGCCTCAAGCACCACGCTCTCTAATTTCCTCATTCCCGGTGCAGACCATCTCGCTATCTCTCGGGGATATGTGACAGAACTCGATTTATCCTAGTTGATCACACGCGAAAAGGGCTTTCCCGTGTCCTGCGACCGACAGACAGCTTGAGAGAAGGATCGATGCGATAAAGATGGTGGCGTTAGAAAGAGAAAAGGCGCGTCGACCACGTCACCGAGAATTGGACCAGTCGAAACGTGTTACCAAGATAAGGACCAAAAATTGGGTGTCCGGCAACTCTGGCTATGGCTCGGAATTGCGTTCCGACCGTGCCGAACTGCCGAACCAACAATCTTTCTTATTGCTCTCATCAGCAGTGCTTCCCCTCGATGGACACGCTACGTCCTTGAACAAAACGTTGAACTGATATTTCAAGACGCATTTCTACCTCAAGGATAACACCCCTCCCATTAGCTTTCAGTGAAGAAATTTCGGTCAATCAAACTTTGAACTAACGGATCTCGACTAGTTCAAGTCTATCTTGCTATCCATATACTTACCTCATGTAACAGAAATAGCATGGGATCATGCGATGGGGGCGGGTCACTCGTGACATGTAACCATGACCTAAGAATACTTTCGAGACTCGCTGCGCACTATACAAGCGCTCTTCTCCTAGACTGCCTCCCATCTTAATTCACTATGACATTCCCAACTCCCCAAGGCCTTTCATCGCTTACCTTCAATCCTCCCCCCGTAGACGGCTCGCTTATGTTCCCGGAATTGGTAGACTACAATGGAACCCATAGTCCCAACCATGCGCTGTTTCGATACGAAGATCCCGGTGGCAACGATATCCGTACCATTAACTGGAGTGAAGGTGTCGCGGCCTTCCATACAGCTGGCCGATACTTCAAGCAATATATCTACGATGATTCTGCCGTCGTGATAGGAATTTTAGCTAACTCTGGTGCGTATTGTATTGATTTTTTCAGGGGGATGCTCAAATCAAGGTTCATAGATACGCTGACTTTCTATGCGACTATTGTCGGTATCATGCGCCTCGGATACATCCCTTTCCCTATCTCTGTCCGAAACTCAGCTCCTGCCGTCGCGCATTTGATGAAAACGACTAATGCGAAGTATCTCATCATCAGCGGGGACCCATCAGTGCAAACCACTGTCGATCTAATCTGTCACCAGTATGATGGCGACAGTATTGCCACTATCCCGATGCCGAAATTCAACGATATCTATTCATGCGACCTCGAAACCCACGAGCCACTGCCACCGTTCAAGCAACCAGAATGGACGCAAACGGCACTCATCATGCACTCATCAGGAACGACTGGCTTTCCGAGCCCGATATCTCTGACTCATGAGTTTCTACTACGGCTAATGAAGACGCCATGTGAGGGTTCCGAGGTTCTTCTTCAATAGTATTTAACTAAAATTTGACAGATTATGGTGAAGTGGATCTCTGCGGCGAAGTTTTCTCTGCACAATCGTGGCCGATGTACCGTAAGTACAAGGTTCTCTGACTCCGCACCATCTTGATCATATTTCCAGATACTATCGGATTCTGGATAACATCTTTCAGCGTAAGTATTTTCGCCTCTTTTAAGTTCTTTCCATTGACGTCCATGTGAAGGTCCCGACAGGTGCCATCTCTGCACATTTCCATCAACAACAGTCCGCCACGATTACCGCTGACCGTTATATATCTAGCGTAGTCAAGACGAATTGCACTTACGTTTTTACTGTCCCGTCGTTTCTAGAGGTGCGTTAGTCCGGTCTTTCTATCAGCCGCTCGCTCAAAATCCATCTATAGCAATTGGTCCAAGATCCTGCCGCCGTTCAAGCTCTGAAAGCGACAACAGGCGTTGTAAGAATGGTTCTGTAAGAATGTTCTTTTGCACTGACGTACCTACAGCTCTTTGGCGGAGGACCTCTTTCCAAAGAGACGGGGGATAGTCTAGCTCGCAACGGGATTCGCTTACTCTCGACGATCGGATCGTAAGTCACTGTGGAACTTCCGTTCTTTGAGAGACTAAAATAGTGTAGAACGGAGGCCGGATGCGTCTCAATCCTCGTTCCAAGTACGTGTGTTTCTGCTGATAGACTTAACCTATTCTGAGAATTTATTTCAATAGAATCTGTATCGCCCGAAGGTTGGGAGTGGATGACAGTGAGCAGTTTGGTCTATGTTTGACTTCATTTGAGTTCAACAGCCGGATAGCTTTCTCGCCAAATGGATATCATGCTCGTCCCAACAGAGGAGAAGGACATATGTGGTCTTTACGTCAAGGTAAGGAGTGAACGCAGTACCTCATATACCCATAATAACGGCGCAATTTGCCTTTATAGAAATCCGTTACCTATGCGCCGGCAGCCTTTAATTCTGAGATCGATGGAATCGAGGCGTTAGATATGAAAGATCTAGTACAGCTTCACCCTTCAAACCGGAGATTATGGAAGGTTCATGGGAGAGCCGGTACCGCCATGTCTATCACGTTCTTCATGTGTCCCATTTAATCTCATACACAGACGAGCAAATCACACATAGCACGGGAGTAAGTCGCCTACCTCTTTCTGAGATATGGCGCGAAAAGAACTTACTAACTGCTTGCCGTCTTTTAGGAAAAGGTGAGCCCTCAAAAGTCAAAGTAATCTCGAAGCCTTCGCCGTTTTTTAATATTTCTTCAATAGACGAATCCTGAACCAATGGGTAGGATGCCGCAGCCTGATAAAAATAACACCATGGTTCTAACGGCGTCTATATAGAGGCAGCCTTGATGAGTGACAGGCATATCTCCGGCGCCGTCATGTTTGGCCGAGGAAAATTTCAGCCAGGAATACTCATCCAGCCTTCTCCTGAATACACCTTCGATCCAAAGGACACGAGGCGCCTTGCGGAATACCGTTCGCTCATTTGGTTAGTTGTCTTTTCTGGCTTGCTTCTTTTTCACGCTAACAAGAACAATAAAACAGGGAATCAGTCGCACAAGTGAACAAGAAAGCGCCTCAGCATTCACGGATATACAAAGAGGTTAAGTCTCTCAAGCAGATGCACGTACATAATTCTGACTTATTTTCATAGATGATCCTTGTCACAAACCCGAGCAAGCCCTTTGAGTTCACAGCCAAGGGTACATTACGACGAGGTGACACACTCAAAGTGTACGAGATGGAAATCGATGAGATCTACAACGTCGTGGATGCAGTCTATTCCCCAGTATCCGACACAACCTTCCCACAAACCCCCACACTCGAATGGGTCACCAATATCGTTCGAGACATTGTCAAAGGCACCTTTCAGGAAAATATCGGCGATAATGACGACATTTTCATACTCGGCGGGGATAGGTACGCCCGGATACTAATTTATTCATTAGTCTACTAATTGTTACACATACACAGCTTGACCGCAACTTTGATACGAAACTCTATCATCAGGCTGCTGCGGAAAGTTGTGCCGGTAAGGGTCATTAGATCTCTCCCGTCGAGCTTTGTCTTCGATAAGCCTACAGTCACCGAGCTCGGTGCCTTTGTTTATGGAGTTGTTTTGGGCGCAAGCACCGTCAGTGACGATATCCACCAGAACGCAGCTCTCGAAGAAGAGCTGTTTCCTGAAATCGGCCCCGATACCCTGGGACAGACGATCGTTAAGCTTCATGAAGGACAAGGCGAGCCTCCTTTGATCATGATTCCCGGTCGGTTCTGTCGTTTTATATTCAAGTCCTACGTTATCTGATGAAACAACGACAGGTGCTGGAGGCTTGGCCTTCGAATATATATCCTACGCGGATAAATTCCGGATGGCCGTTTGGACCCTCCAAGTGACGTCGGAGACG
Source organism: Armillaria borealis (assembly GCA_030435635.1). Taxonomy (NCBI): domain Eukaryota; kingdom Fungi; phylum Basidiomycota; class Agaricomycetes; order Agaricales; family Physalacriaceae; genus Armillaria; species Armillaria borealis. The sequence goes on along the minus strand of JAUEPT010000071.1, from coordinate 151,656 downwards.
CCCTTAAACACTCTCGAAAAGATGGCCGCCTTTTATTTCCAGAAGATCAAAGCCGAACGACCCCTCGGTCCCTATCGTTTCGCGGCATATTCCCAGACCAGCGTCCTGCTCATCATATTGGTAAAGCTGTTCGAGGATAACGGTGACGTCGTTTTGCAGGCCGCCATGCTGGACCATTTCCCTACATTGCTCGTCTATTCTGCCAACCACGCGGGAAACCCAGACCCTAGAATCCCGGAGAATATGGAAGCTGCTTTCGAGAAGGGGACTGAGGCGATTACTCAGATGATGAGTAGGGATGGGAATCCTCGACCGCTGCTGCGTTCTCTGAAGAAGCTTAATGACGCGTGGCACGGGAAGTGCGATAACGATATCATCCGGGCAGTTAGCCAATATTTCAAAAGCTACCTGTCTGCGGTTTCTGTCTTTATTTATACTTTGACGACTCGCAAAGATGGTCAATCTTCTATGGAGGCGATGTCACAGTGGTTGCAGACCGTTAAGGCTCCAATCTCTGTGATAGTTGCGCTGAAAGGTTGTCTGGGTTCGCTTCCTGAAGAAGATAAGCAAGAATGGAGGGACCTTGGCGCGAAGAGATGTTTACCGAACGCACGGGTCGTCTTTGTGGACGGAGGTCATTATGAGTTTCTTACCGATGATAAGGTGATTCACTTTCTGCAAGAGGGGTACTAAATTATTCTCTAGTAGCATGTTGTAAATAGTCAAGCTCTTTCGGCGCAATGATAGCCTGTTAATGGAATGTCCACGCGGGAGTGTTCATAACTTCTTGCCTGAAATCTGTTTCTTAGGTATTCGTCAAACGTGCGATGTTTCTAAGGACAACCGGGCAAGATTTGATGCATCAAGTTGAACGTACATCGATGAATCATTCAGTAGCGCCATAATAATATGGGCGTTTGTCGTGGTTATTTTGTCGTGGTTTAAATGAAATTGTTTCAATTCCGGGAAGCCATTTGGTCAAGAAAGCTTCTACTTCACCGTATCCCTTTCTGACATGTATTCGCAGTACAGTGTGTTCAACTTCCTCCCATCAGATACACGTTTTTCAAAGACATCTTCGTTCTTTATTCAGCGCTATTGATTTCTCGATCTGTCTACTTGTACAACAAATGAATACAATATCGCTACTCCGTTCAAACCGTTCCCGAGCACTTGCGGGATATCCCCTTAGAGGCCAATATTGATGGGGGTGCAGCCCAAAGCAACAACACCGTTCTGTCCGTGAATATGTAAGCACACATTCGATTTGCAGAGTCAAATTACTCACGAAGTTGTTGTTGTTACAGCAGACAGCTTGGTTGGAGCACTGGGTACCGCCAAGACCGAGGACGGTAATAGGGCTGCAGACAAGACCGCTGTAATGAAAACACTCAGTAATCAGACTACACGTTCAGCATATGAAAACCTACACATCAGCAGTGACGCTGCCGATGGGAATTCCGAGTTGGCCCAAAAGGGTCTGAATGATGCTGGAGGTGGGCTATAGCAAGTTCTTTCAGCTCCCTGCAATGAACGATAGGTCGAGAATCTACTTACACTCTGAGTAGAACTACAGCATTGCGCGGTACCAGTGGCACTGCACGCCGCTCCGTCACGGGGAAGGACGGCAGTGGCGGTCGCAAGGATAGGCAAAGCCAGGAGAGTGACAGTCGAGAAACGAGCAAACATTGTGAACTGAGATAAAGCTGTACAACTGTGAGGGCTGTTCGACTTGATCATACCTAGTAAACCCGTATCCTTTTTATAGGTTCTCGTTCTCTCTGCCATCCCTGAGTAAGGAGGTCATTTGGCCAAGGTGCGCAACTAATAATGATTTACCCGACAGCTGCCAAAGTCTGAGTTCCCAGGAACGGTAGATGTACTGGTAAACGGAGCGCACTGGTACGGTATTCATGATGCGCCGCTGAGAGGAAGCGAATATCAGTTGGAAAATGGTACCTTTCTCGTGCGAAGACGTACTAGTCTACTGTTTTGGGGTCTGATTTCCGTATGGATGACATACAATAACACCCCTTCTCCCCCCTAAGTTTTCTATGAAAAATAATGTGATCATAGCGCCACGCCCTCATCTTGATACTTAAATCTGTCTACTTGGGTCCTAATCCCCGCCGCACCGCCCCGGGACCGTGACGAGACCCTTCCCTCGTTCATCTTTGCACTGCTTTCGCTGGCGCATCTTCACCGCGTCGCAAAGCTCGGTACTTGACGCATTGGCCGTTTCTGCACCTACCGCTCGTCCTCTACCCACTGAAGCTAATCGGAAGCAATACCCGGTGAACAAACGGACACACCCTGATCTGCTCATCTATCCACCTAAATTAAATGACGTATATTATGAAAATATTTGTGAATGCCGGCCATTCAAAATTTCTCCAGGTCGCCTGAAATCTCGACTCCTTGAAACCGTTGTATCATTTCGAGACTTCGAGGCTACAATGCATTAATAGTCCCATGACCACTCCATCGCATAGCCAACGGGCAAAATATAAGGATGTACAAGACTTACTTGGTGCCGGATGCTAGGCCGGGTTTGACCTGGTTTGACCGACGCGACGCAGGCCATAATACTGTCAACCAAATTTCCAATGGTGTTTGATTCCTCTCATACTTTGAGAGCGCTGTCTGTGGTGACAGATCAGTCATAATAATTCGTTATGATTGGAAACCAACCTGTGGTTTGTCTTGAATGACCGAGTCAGCCATGCAGGCAGGCCCTGCTATACGAAAACAGCGATTTCAATATGAAGATTCGCCCGTGATCTTTTGGGCAAGTAGCATTCCTTACTGGAGAAGCGTCGACATTGCCGACGTATCGCAATCCTATACGTTACTTGATGAAGTCATACCCCCAACATACGCGCACAGAAAGAATGAGCTCCTTCGAGAGAGGAGCGGAAAGGGACGCAGTGTCAAATTGACAGGATACATCGCCGTTCGATGTTTCTGAAATGTTAACGATAGACGAGATCGAGATGGTGAAAAGCGTTCAGGATCATTACTTTGTTCCGTGCTCTCCGAAGTCTGATCGAAGGATGCTACGAAAAAATCCACTGTGTAAATACCAGTCCGATCTTTCCCTGCTCCAGTGGAAACGGCTTACAATGGAGAAGAAGAGAAAATTTAGCAAGAACAAGCCACTCCACCTGTCGGAATACGATCGAAGACAGAAAGGCAACCCATGAGACCTCCGCACCGTAAAAACAAAAGAAAACGTTCCTGGTCTAATGAGAAGGTAGCGCTTCCCAAAGGGGGGTTGGAGACGTTACTCCTTATTAGCATACAATAATACGTGAAAACACTGTCAGGTTGAGGTGTGCGATCAGATGACTGTCCTTCTGGTGGAGTGACATAAGAGAAAACAAGATGGTCGGTATCAGTCAGAGTACGTTTTTGACTATTTTGCTCGTCATGGCATAGGTAATGCTCAGGGACGGCTGACAGTCAACACCAGAGGGTGGAAACAGGTCAAAACTCCGGCTGAACCAGCACCTGGGGCACTCATGGTTATCCTTAACGCTCACCCGCGTACGTGTCACATGAAAGGATGGCTAACCCTGAGCGGACCAGCCAAAGAAAAACAATGGATAGCGATGAGAGAAGCTAACCGAATAAAGATCACTGAAGTAAAGGAAATGATTAAAGCGAGGGCCTGTAGCCAAGAATCCGGTGTACTGACATGTTATTGGGGTATTCGGCTATAAAGAATATTAGCAATATAGTTGCCAAAACATGAAAAGAGAATACCGAGCGGTGAGCCTGTGATCCGTGGTCATGGAGCTTCTTCGTGCGCTTTTTTAAAGTCCTTTTTGCTTGTACATCGCCTAGAATCCTCACGTACCACCTGAAACCAGCCCAAAAGCGTTGCCAGGGCCCAGTATCCCCCCCGCAATAGTCAAATTAAGTCTGAAGGAAAAACTTGGTGTTACCTGTCAGAATAAAGTAACCGCAAAAATAGCGATTATTTACGCCGTAAGGCTTCGAGTTTCTATGGAGGTTATTATCCGAGAACATTCATCGAAATCAGACAATTTGGATCCAGGCTCTCGTCCTTTGATGGCTTTTCTCTCAGCCTGCGTACACAGGCGGTGGCCTGATTCGGTGAGTCGTGGTCCGCGGGTATCTATAGTACAATGAGTCTATCCAATAGATCAGTATTCCTATCTCCAGTAATGGTAGAAGAAAAACGTACTAGTAATCTGTGGCAATCGGACCCATGACCCTAACGCAGTGCCGAAAGTATTTCCAGTCATTATTCGCCACCAGATCGTCTTGCCATGTCGAGAAATTGCACGTCTAAGCATGAAGCTCCATCTCTAACAGAAAGCGAGAGATGAGGGCATCACATATAATAGTAACAACCAAAACCAGACCTTCAAACAAACCCTTGGTGGTCGTTTTCGAAAGACAAGGAACGTATTTCAAATTGAATACATGCAAGGAGTGACGGTTACAAAGTCAGGTGATCTGTGACGGGACGCGCGTCGCGACGCGTGCTGCTTTAAATTTGTACTGCTCACTTCTGGTTTGCTTCACCTGACCATTTGAATTCTCTGTCCATCTTGTAACTTCAGTTACTCCATAATCTCATCTGTTTTCACGACACCCTCTTCTAGGCTTAACTTACGAGCCGTTTGAACTCACCAAGAAGCCACATACTTACTATGATACAGCAAGCGCCTATCTGCTACCAGTGGCCTTATTGAATGCGGAGGTATCTATCCTTCTGACGCAGGTTCAAGCTGGCTATCCGAAGGGTTTTGTGATTCCGTTAATGCAAGTAGCACAGACTACAGTGAAAATGAAGCAGGTCTGGTGTCTAAAGTTCAAAAAAGGGCACGTAATGTGAGCGGTGAAATTTAAAAGAATGGGCCATCTTAGCTAATTAATATTATAGGTTACGCATAGAAATTTGGAGACGGAGTAAGCATGAGGCTGAACGTCTGCCGAGAATAGAAGAATGAGAGCCAAGCTCAGTCGGTAATGCTCGTACAATTCACTGCAGTAACGGTTCCTTGTAATACGTCCATCGGCATCATTTTTGGAATGAGCATTTTAACATAACATACCTTCGTTTGCGATGAATAGCTCGTGACCGCAACACAGCTCGCTCGAACTAGGGTTCTCGCTGTAGGTGATTATGGTGTTAGCTACTTTCAGTGAAACTGCGCGGGAACACATGCCAACGCGATGTTCCTTCCACGACGTCGCCTTCGGGATTGGTACAATTAAACCCGACCAATTCATCGTTGGCGAGATCCCCCGCCTGAATGCCTTTCTCTGCAATGAGGGTGCTGTTGGCCGGTTCGACACTCTGGCAGCATTCAACGAGGTCGCCTTTGTCGTAGCAGCTCGTCGTGGTTATGGCCGTTGCGCTGACGAGCAAAGCAGCGATAGGAAAGAGGGGTCCGAAGGTCAAGATGGAGCGCATCGTTGGCAGGTCTGATGGTTTATGTGTTTAATTTATAGTGTCTCTGAAGTGAACGTTCGGTGTGTTCAGAGCTAAAAATTTCGAGAGCATTTCAGCACCGACAATTGAAGAAAAAAGAGCGATCTCTTTGATGATTATGCCTTTTGGAAAGCGTGTTAAAAATTGCAAGTCTTATCTTGACAATTTACACATTTGGCATCGGTTCGACCATTCATGATGTTCGTCGTGGTGCTAATCGCGGTTATAGTTGAAGTGTGGGAACTCCTGATAAAGAGCGACATTTCGAGAGACTTGGAGAATATAGATTTCATAGGAGATTGTAAATGATAATCCACAGTGCCAACCGCCGTACAGCAACAAAATACCATCAGTAAACAGCCTTTGTACAGTTCACTGCAGTGTATGTCCCTATTCAGCCCGGATATCAGTGAATCGTTAGAACATGATTCCGAATCGACCTACCATCGCTGGCGTAAAATACTTGATGGCTGCAGCACATCTGGTTGACGTTTGGATCTTTACTGTTTGTCTGATTAACAATCCTACTCGCCTTCTTATGGCAAGAGAGACATACCACTGTGATGCCTGGCCAGCAATTTCGATGGTCGGAAGGGAGCAGTTGTACCCAACCATACGAGATGTATCAACAGGAGCATCGATTTCCTGAGTTGCGAAAAGGGTAGTGTTGGTAGGTCCGATTTCTTGACAGCATTCGACAAGGTCTGAAGATTCAAGGCAACGCTTCTCGACTATGGGAGTCGCATTTTGAGAGGCGAAGGTGAGCGTCGCAGCTGTGAGAAAAAAGAGGGAAAGTCGCATGGTTGATGTAGCGTCGTAGCAGGAAGTCCAGAAGAAATAGATTTTCGGTTGGGCTATTTCAGGTAGATACGAGAACATCTTGTATGTCTGAGCCCTTGACGTCTGACCTACAAGCTATGGTGTTAGCTAGTGTTCATATCACGGCGTGGCGCTAACCTGCTGCCGATATCCCCTCCTTCTGAACGAGTCTTGGATTGATTTGCTCGAAGACCTGTTGTTTGTTTTATACGCTGTGTCTGCCTGTCGATATGAACCGACCGACGAAAGAATAGTTATGGATTACAGCAAAATCGAATGAACCGGGGATGGTTTGCTGGTGATCGCAGGCGATGACATCTTGCACGCAGGTCTTCTGTTGTATAAGTTTAGATAGTGCTAACTTCGTTATCGCGCCCTTGAATTTTTTTGTGCCTTCTCTGGATTTTTGAGAATTGGTGCTTTACTAGTCGGAGTCGAGAACAATGAACAAAACGTGATCGCGAGGCCAAGCCCGGCGGCAACGCGTCTCGCATGTAGACAACAACAAACAAACATTTTCATCACTTACCGCGACGACGACGGATTCCTCTTCAATAGTGTCCTGACTTGCCTACTCTCTTACACAGAGAGATTCAGCGTCTCTTGTCAATTTGGCAATATCTGTGGGCCATCTATACCATCGCGGCATTTCGGCTTCAGAATCGATTTGGCTCTCTTCGAGCTCACTGGGGAGGCCCAACGCCCAGTGGAAAGGTTGTATATTGCGAGGATTCATAGCCGGTACATGACGGAAGACCGATGGAAAGAGAATACACGGTAAGGAACGAATGCCCTTTTGACCTTTCAGCTAATTGCCAATATTTAGAAATGTTCAACAGCTGGATCCGGAGTTCGTCAAATATCGAACATTCTGGTCGTTCGTATTCAATTATTGTATGACGTGGACGGCGGCCGGTACTGCATTGGAAGGAATTTGGACTCAGTTTGTGTAAGGCCATATATTACCTCTGGTGCGTCTTTCATTCTTAACTCTGCAAGCGTTCTCTGACAATACGATGGTACAGGTCATGCAATATAATATCCACCTATAGGGCCCTACATCCATGTAAGTTTGAAGTTATGGTGGGAGATGGATGAATCCATGTAAGATCTTTTCATCGCCGTGTTCAAAAGTCAACGTCTCCCACGGACAGCACGCAAAGAACTTAGTTATCTATTTTTTTGACGATCGATTGGTGTGTGATGGTTGGTACCTCGGTCATCTCTTTATTCTGATAAGTAATACCAGGGTCTTCCCTCAGAGCTATCTCGACGGTTTACACGAGGACTTTCTAACCACGTTTCTGCTGGTCCTAGGGGAGAGGGGAGGACGTCAGGCATAGCAATTCCAAAGGGTAAGAGCGGAGGAGGGCTCTGAAAAAGTGAGGCGAAGGAGTCCGGCTTATCATTTTTCTTCCTTGTTTCTGAGACCATTCATTTCTAGGTGTATAACTGACGGCGATGGACCGACGAGTCTTTGGGGAAAATTGGTATGCCCGCCGGTCTGAGGGTGTCCTTTTCTCGTGATCTCCTCTTTTCGTGGGCGGTTCTCCGTGCGGTGTTCTTTGTTATGAATTGATCTCTTCGGTCTTGTTATCCTTCCTTACTGAAATGTGCTGATCCAACACGCATAATAGCAGTTGGACACGGGGAGCACTTAGGGGAACCGTGTACGCCAGTTTCTTTCGTCTGTCTCTTGTCCGGGTTCTACCTTCAGGTGCCTCTCAGAGCCGAGTATTACGCGGGAAATGGCATCTGACTATACTGACCAAAGTCATGAAACCATCTTCATACATTATTTACAACGTTCGTTTGATATGTGTTATTTTAAGATGTCTCTGCAGTTGCCTGTGGAACGCTACGCATACCCATTCGACCAGGAACGTTTGCTTTCGTTCCTGTATGTAGCGAGCCCGAGGTCCCACGGCAGCGATCCCGCACCAGGTACCCCGACAGGTGGAGCCGCTTGCTCCTGGCGATTGTTTCTTTCCATTTGATGGTGTTCCCTTTCTTCAGAAAATGGGCAAGAGGTATCGTTATATCTCCGTGGCGAGTTTTCTCGAAGGTCTAACTCAGTAGGCGCTTCGACCTAGCCATCAAAAATCGGGAAACTTAAAAAATAATCACAATACCATCTCGATCCTTCAGGCTCAACACCAAGCCCATGGCGATGCATTCTGTCAGCCTGGTGATGCTACTGCAACCCCCTCCGCTGGACTCTTGAAGGAGCTCGTCATGTTCTGCACCCGTTAGGTTTAGTAGGATAATTCCTTGCGTATGTCAATGCGTATCCAGCAAAATACACTGCTTACCGGAATAATCACGAACAAACCATCTCATGACTGGCCTCGTGCCTAATTTCTACACCTCCGAATTCTTCAAGCTATCGTTTGAAGGACGTACTTCATAAACGTGTTGGTTTGGTCATTCATGACGAGTTGTGGGTTGTGTCTCCGGCCGTAGTGGAGTATTATCACTCACCGGCACCTGTCGTTGTAGACAGCGCTCCCAAAGTATCAGAAGAATCGGTCTCCATCAGACGATTTGTGGCAGTATTACGGCTCGTGTTGTATCTCACTTGTTGGCCGCGGGGGGGTGGTCATAGGACCGTCCCAATGTCGGAATTTTAGGCTGCCTGGAGAAAATCCCATGAAGGACCCTTTCTAACGTCACCTTCAATTCAAGCGGATAGATGGGCCTTGAGCAGATCAGGGTCGTGAGTTTGTTCCCTTCTTTATTCTAATGAACTTTGCTGGGTAGCCTTGTAGGGCTGAGATATGGAAAGGTGACCTTTCCTGTGCGGTAAAGACAAGCTGTTGACGAAAGAATGTGACCAGCAGTTCCGTCAGTGTTCAGGATAACCGGGAAAGGACTGTACGTATCTAAACGAGGCCACGGTGCTTGTTCATTCGATCACATCTTTTTTGGCAGGACGCGATTCATATCAATGTCTCAACCACAAGACAGTGGCCAAGTATGGTGTTGCGCCGCGAAAAGGTACCGGTACTAACTGGTGCTCGCTTCCACCCAGCGCCACATCCATGAATGCCGTACCCGTAAATCTACCCGGGAAAAGAATAAATCCCCAAGCGTACGCATTACTAGTCTTCTGTAGTAGAGATGAACCATGATCGTTTGACCAGATGACCACCGTACTCGGGGATAATGGAGAGGGCGAATACCTTTCAAAGAGAGGTGAATTTACTAGATATAATCAAGCTGAACAGCCCCTCACAGTTGTACAGCTTATTCTCGTTTCCCAATGTTTGCTCGTATCTCCACTTTTACTCTCCTGGCTTTGCCTATCCTTGCGACCGCCACTGCCGTCCTTCCCCGTACTGACGGTGGGGCGTGTGGTGCTTCTGGTACCGTGCAGTGCTGTAACTCTACTCAGAGTGTAAGTCTCCCCTCTACTAATCCATGCAGTGTTGAACATATTCTTAGCCCAGCAATTTGAGTCCTAGTGTTACGAGCCTCTTGGGCCTCCTTGGAGTCGTCATTAGCGACCTCGTTGGCAATGTGTATGTATTCCATAAAGTTAGGCGCTGCCCATGGCTGATTTACCCCGTTCTACAGCGGTGTGACCTGTAGTACCATCGCTGTCGTCGGCCCTATTAGCATAACCCAGTGCGACAACCAAGTTGTCTGCTGTAGCAATAATAGCTTTGTGAGTGATTTAGCTGTAGATATCAGTTGTATACTTACCTATTCGCAAACAGAACGGCGTCGTTGCTCTAGGCTGCAACCCCATTAACATCGGCCTCTAAGGGACTTCTCCGCAGGTGCTCGGGAATGGCAACGTATTCGCGACATTGTATCCATTTGATGTACAAGTACTTAGACAGAGCGGGAAATAAGTAGCGTTTTAAGGAAACAAATATCTATCTATACCATTGGGAATTCAGATATCTGACGCGGACCCTGGGACTCACCGTATTACGAACCAATTACGAACGCATGGCTAACCACAAGCGCGTTATTGAAATTTCATCGAGTCTCTGCATGGCTGCACTCAACAACTCACGACACGAAATGAACGCAAAACGAAACTGCGAGGTCCAGTAATTGGTCCAGCATCTAAGTGTAATGATTGCCGCTAAGTTGAAGCTGAGGAAGCTGACGCGTCTCGTCACGGATCACATGATTGTCACTCTTTCCGAACTTGGAACCTCAGTATATATCCCCGAAGTTTCTAGACGTCAAAACTTGAACCCATCCGGTTCAAGAGGGCGCCAATCAATACCTCCCCTGAACTTCCATTTTCTGCAAGTACACCCAAGTCTTCCACATCATGGTCAAGCTTATCAATGTATTGGGCCGCCCCGGAAAGATGCGCAACCCTGGCACAAGCAGTGACAAGCTGCATGCAGGGCAAGACGTGTCTGGGATGGGACGGGCAGATTCTCGTTATCTGGGGTGGTGAATGTTACCTCTGTCGGCCACAGGTGCAAGGCATAAATACATCGCAATTTGTAACAATTTGTGACTTTCTGGGTGGTAGTGGAATCAATTTGAAGACCGCCAGGTAAAGAATTAGCGTAATGCGCCCTGTCTTCTCGAACCAGATGCCCAAACGTTTAAACGATTCGTGGACATTTGCTTCCATTGTCATAACATTGTAAAGAGAATGTACTTTGGCACCATTGAGTTGCTCGACGTCGTAGCCGAAACACTTTGAAACTTCCAACACTGAAGCGGCATAGTCGAGCTGGCAAGGGTAAGGACATCAACGGTGTAGAAAAACAGACAAAAGCGCACCTTCGTGTTGCTCGGGTCTTGGTCGGATACGTGAAAATACGTGGATTCTGGTACAACGTGTGCACACTCTGTGTGCAGTGCTTCCCGGATCTCGTCAGGGGAAGCCGAAACCTCAGAGAGTGTGGTCCGGTCGTAGATTCCGGTCACTACACACCGAAACCCGTCTCGAACAAGAGCCTGGAGAAGGCAGGGAAATGTGAGTTCTGAACGAGAGTAGCACGCCCATCGTCACTCACGAGATCCTTTGCCTCTTTATGAGTTTCCAGTGCTTCCTGAATTCGGTGCCCGAGTTTATCTAACAACTGGGGTGAAGGAGGATCTGAGGAGTCGGGTGTTCGCCATTGGATTTCTTGACTGAGAGCCAGTTTCATATCAAGACGAGGTTTATTGCATCGTGACGAAGAACTTACAGGGACGGATGAAATGGTACATGAAAGCCTGTCCAAGTTGGAACAGCTTCGCATGGGCCGTGCGCACGAATGTATCACCTTGACGACTTTATGACGCGCGTTGCTGGAGGGAGAATTGATAATCAAGCTTCAAGTACTTAGTAGCCCAGTATCCTTGCGTGAATCAGCGCAATGCTATCCGCTGGGGCCGACATTTCAAATTCGAGACCAATATTATATGCACTGATGTCATTTTCATTCAGGCCATTCGTGGTTTCGACGGGAGGGAGTGCCAGTGCAGCAGCAAGCATGATGGGTTGGTGAAAGTTGTCCCGCCATGTTTGCCTTTGTTTGGCTTTCGGGCCAACAGACTCACCACGACGGCGAACTTTCTTGGAACTTTCTCTGCGATTGTCCTGACTTGCTTGCTTTACTCTACTGCAATATTCAGTGACTCTGATCTCTTTGGAAATTTTTGTGGACCCTGAGTGACACCGCAACTTTTATGGAACGAATTTTACCCAGAAGCGACTCCGAGTCGGCTACTCTTGAGTCTTCGAGCTCAAGAACTTTGGGAGTCACAACGCTCAATGGAAGGACTAAAATAAACAACCGATAGTACATTTCGTTTACTCAAAAGCAGGACTACCTCTGGCCATATGCAGGTCGACAAGGCGCTCTCTATAAGTGGATGTTGAAACATGCTACTTTTTTATCGAACGTTCTGGTTAAATTCTGGTGACCTGTGCTGCATGGAAGGGAATCGTATTCAGTCCGCCAGTATCAGGCTGTGCGTTTCATTATATTTCTCAACTCCGCAAAAAGTACGACGGCACGATGCAGTGTACTCTGTACTTACGGAGCCGGACACTGTAATATCTTTTTATCGCCTCGTTCGAAAGCCCTTCATTGACCCTTCTTCTAAACCACAAAAAAGCATTCGTCTATCGCCGGACAGGACGAGGGACCAAACGGTTAATACCTAGTATTTGTAAAGACTGGTCCAACGTTCTTCGGTTACGAAGACGAGCCCCCAGTATATCCTGTCCTCCATACCATTAGAAGCTCCGGAGTGTCGCAATGATCCTTGCGCGAATTCTCTGCTTGATTTCTTCTTCCACAACAGAAAACTCTCGGCCTCCCTATGGCACACTATGACAACTGGGAGCAACGGCGTTCATTCATCGCACAAATTGGTCACCCTTAATCTTCCTCGGCAGTACAAAACCTGGCTTCCAGCACGGTAGGCTCGAACGACGGTCTGAACGACCTCTCCTTCATGGTAGGACACGCGATGCTGTCTCTACGATGATTGGCATTAACAAAAACGTCTTCTGTGCTTAGGCCCCAACAACACGACAGAAATTGCCAGTACTCCAGATGTCGACATAACAATCCCGGCTCTCGCATCTCCGAAACGCCGGAAGGTTACGTATACTGCCAGACTAGACGTGCTATTGCCAGGACCCCGCTCAGTCTTTCTGTTAGACGTAGTTTTATACGCCCCGGGTACGTTTCGCCGCTGTTTGAAGACGGGTTTGCTAATCGTTGAGTAGTCTGGACGCTCGCGTGTACGCGCCGAATCGAATCACAGCTGCCGAAATCAACGGCCTTTGCATCTAAACCGTCAAAGAACTCGTGAGAACCTAACTACACCCTTTTCTGCTGGTGAAGTACGTTGGCCATTGTCTTCTAAGGGACGTAATACATCGACCACGGACGAGGGCCATGAGAAAGTGAGGAGAAAGAGTCCAGACTCATCATTTCCCTTCCATGTTTCCAGGACCGTAATGCTGATGTGGTTTTTAGTAATCGAAGGCAATGCACCCTCAAGTTTTTTGGGAGAATGATGGTCTATGCCCACAGGTTTGACGGTTTCCTTTCTTCGTGAACTCCGTTTCTCGCGGGCAGCTGTCCGCGCTCTGTGCATTGTTATCAAAATGACTTTGGTCTTGTGTCGGGTAGCGTTCAGGGCTCGTCTTTCTCTCTGATCCGATTGCTAGCCTCAGATGCGTTTGTCCTCTGGCAGTGCCGGCTCCGGTGTCATTTACTCCACAGCAAATGTCAATTTCACACTTGACTATGCTGGGTGAAAGTTGTGACGCCATCTCCATCCTTCACGTACACAGAGTTCGCTTGGATATGTGTTATTTTAAGATGTCTCTGCAACTCCTGTGGAAAGATCATTCGTCCAGGAACATCTACGTTTGTTCCTGTATAGATCGTGAACCTGAGGTTTCAGGGCAGCGTTTCTGCAATTCGGGTACTTCAACAGGTGGAGCTGCCTGCTCTTGGTTTCCATTCGATCGGGCTCCCTTCCTAAAGAGACAAACCAGTGAGGTATCATCATATACCCACGACGAACTTTCTCATACCATTCTTCGTGAAGTCTAGCTCAGTAGGTGTTTCAATCGAGAAACACCCGAAAACACTGGAGAAAAATATTCATCATCTCGATTATATATTCTCATGCTCACCGAATGTACGGCGATCTATCCTGTCAGCCTAGTGATACTACTATGACCCCTTCCGCTGTACTCTTGAAGGAGCTCGACGTGCTCTGCACCTGTAAGGTCAGCACGACTCTTCGCATGTGTCAACGTTCTTCCAGTAAATGACAATACTTACCGGAGTAATCATGAACAACTCACCTCATTTCTGGTCTCGTGCTCTGGTCTCTATGCCTCCGATTTATTCAAGCTTCGTCATGAATGACGAGTTGTAGTTGTGTTTCCGGTCACATCGAAGAACTATTACTTACCTGTCATTGCAGACAGCGCTCCCTACGCATCAGAAGAATCGCTCCTCATCAGACTTTTTTTGGCAGTATTCCGCCTTGTGTTGTGTCTCTTTTGTTGGCCGCGGCCGGATGCTCATAGGGCCGTACCAACGCACCGAAGTCTGAGTTGGAATTTTAGACGGCCTAGGGAAATCCCACGAACGACCCTTTCTAACGTCACGGTTCAATTAAAGCGGATAGATGGAGCTCGAGCAGATCAGGGTGCGAGCTTTATTCACCGACGCCCTTTTCTCTCTGATGAATCAACCCTGTAAGGCTGAAATACGGAAACACCGCTTTTCCCGTCTGCTAGAGGTACAAAGCCGAGAGGAAAATAATGCGACCAGTATTCAGGACAACTGGGAAAGGCCTATATGTATCCAAACGAAGGCGCGGCGCTCGTTCATTCGATCATATCATTTTTTGACAGAAAGCCTAGGACACGATTCATATTACTGTCTGAACCACAAGACAGTAGCCAGGTATGGTGTTGCCCCGTGAAAGGGTACGAGTACCGACTGATGCTCGCTTCCGCCTAGCGCCACATCATGAATGCCGTACCCGTATGTCATCTAATCTACCCGGGAAAAAATAGATCCCCAAGCATACGCTTTACTAGTCTTGTGTAGTGGGGATGAACCATGAATATTTGATTAGATGACAACTGTACTCGGGGATAATAGAGGGGACTAAAACCTATAAAAGAGAGGTGAATTTACGAGGTATAATCAAGTCGAACAGCCCTCACAGTTGTACAGCTTAATCTCATTCCACAATGTTTGCTCGTGTCTCTGCTTTCACTCTCCTGGCTTTGCCTCTCCTTGCGACCGCCACTGTCGTCCTCCCCCGTACTGATGGTGCGGCTTGCAGTGCCACTGGTACCGCGCAGTGCTGTACTTCTACCCAGAGCGTGAGTTTATCTTCGACTACTGGTCGATGCGAAACCTGAAGAGAATTCTTGGTAGTCCAGCAACTTGAGTCCCAGCCTCACGACCCTCTTGGGTCTCCTCGGAGTCGTTATCAGTGATCTCACTGCTAATGTGTAGGTTCTGTCACATACTAACTAGATGCTGAAATTCACGACATCTCCATAGCGGTCTTACCTGCACCCCCATTACCGTCCTTGGTGTTGGGGATACCCAGTGCAACAACCAAGCTGTCTGCTGTAACAACAACAACTTCGTGAGTAATTTGGCTGCAGAAATCAGTTGTATACTTACCTATTCTCAAACAGAACGGCGCTGTTGCTCTGGGCTGCACCCCCATTAACATCGGCCTCTAAGGGAATCTTCCACGAGTGCTAGGGAATGGCAACGTACTTATCAGCGAGTTTATTGTATTCATCTGTTTTACCAGTAGACGGATCGAGAAATCAATAAACTGGATAACAAATAAATACCGACGCCACTGAGAACTCAGATATTTGATGCAGCTTTTTGGAGACATCCTACTACAAACACATGTAGAGGAACCTACGTGCATTAAACCATGTCTGAGGAATTAGAAGTTCGAGCTTACAGATATGAATCACGTTTCCCGGTAATAAACCATGGATACTTTAGCGTGTGCATATTCTCCACAGATTATCATTTACCGATAGAGCTCAGATAATCATCAACACGTTACAAGCCGCAATATAAACTGTCCAGCGATGGCTGAGTACTAATCAGCAGCGTGAATTCGTCTAGCCTTTGTGTGACTGTATTCGGCAGGTAATCAGAGCACAAAGTTAGCACAAAATCAAAGCCGCGAAGTGCTTACAGCAGTAATTCCAATTGGGTTCCTGTTGACGCGTAATCAACGCGTAATTGAAGTCGTCAGAGAGCATCTCGGACGCGTCCGATGGCCATGGCGCGTATAGTCACTGATCACATGACTGTCACCCATGGCACCCATGACACTGACTCAGTGACTGGCAACTGGGGTTTGAACTTTGGATCCGCCTTCATCCACCAAAAGCTTGCCAAAAGCCAAATTTCTACCTTTATGGATCTTTGCTTAATCTCTCTCATGAACAATTTAGATGACTGGACATCTTCGCGTCTGAATGCACTGCATCTCGGATACAATATCATAAGCTTGGGTACTGGCCGCACGATCACGTTTCGCCGATTTAACCACTTTGGCCAGTGCTATACCATTACAATCTGGTGGGGAATTACAGCCAAAGCACTGGAGGAAGCATCTTTCTAAGCACGTTCTCCCGATGTCAGTCTTTGAATACAACTCCAATAATCCTTGGATCAGACGCCCAGGTTAGCCATGTGTTTGATCGCCTAAAGGATTTATGCTGGGTGAGTGACAGTAGGTCTAAATGTTCTTCGCAACAATTCTGAGCGCTGAGAACATTGGTACATTTCTACAGGGGACTTTATTCTAATATGGGGGAATGACTGTAAAGCTCTTATCGAGACAAATTATAGCCCGCTGGTTTTGTGTGGCATTTGAGTCTTCGAGCGACTGTTAATTTGGTCCATCATCACCCTAGTTATTGACCCTATGATATGGGGCGTTGAATAACGCTTCAAGCTTCCGGTCCGGCTCTGACCGTTGATGCTGGTCCTCGTTCCGTGCTGACTGTCATGATATTAACAGCGAACACTGGCCATTCCAAATTCGTTTTGATATTTGTTTCCGGCTCCGCTTTGATCATTCCTTACTCCTTTTGCTAGTAACGCTCACTCATATATGATGTTAGAGCCAGCCCCTGAAAAGGAGAGGGAAATAACTTTGATAGCATGGATCCAAAGGTAGACTTATAGCCTGTCGCACGGATACTTTCCAATTTTTCTTTCCAGGACCTTGCGGCAAGCGCTAGTACACAAACACATTCGGCCAGGTACGGTTCCTTGATTCCTTCTCTATGAATAACCTAGTAGGTAATGCGACGGGAGGTGCCGCTTTTTGCTTGACGATTCTTTCTTCCATTCGACTGTGAGCACTTCTACAGATCTTGGACTTCAGCGCAAGGCTGAAACTCCACGGAGAGCTTTCTCACGTCGTCCTTGTGGGTTCTATGTCGGGACTTGGACGGAGCCATCAAACACCCGAGTATTCTCTCCAAAAATTCTCAGGAACAGAACGCCTAATGAATGCTATTTTGATCTCCAGCATCCGTTACACCCCTGAAACGGAGATGGATTCTTGTTCGCACGGGCGTGAGTCTTGAAAGAGCTCGCTCTTGTTTGTCGGGCACGACTTTCATCAAGTTGGTGTGATATCATTGTTCACGTCCGCGGAAAATGGTGCCTTACTGGAATATGTGAGCTCTGACTTCCGAGTTACGGAACACTTCAAAGTGTTCGGAGGTTGCCATAAGGATGAACATGCATAGTGTGCGCAATTTGAATCTTTGGTTCGACCACTGTGACGAGTCATAGGGTGTATGTTCAGCCAACACTACTTTCACCACGAAGGCATCAGAAGAATTGATCGCCATTGTGGAGTATAACAGTCCGGACGTATCCATATTCACGACTTACGCCTGGATCGGCTCTGGTGCCAATTCTAAATCATCAGCTTAAATCGGCTTCTAAGGTGGTGGTGTACCCCGGCATCCACGCTGCATCCACTTTTTCCCTTACTGATCCGCCAGGACCGCCTTCGAACGGCGAAATCTTGGTTGTACAAGCCGATTCTAATGCAATGTAGCGCCCAGAGAAACACGGCAGACTCTTGTACTTTCTCTCTCAAATATCGTGTTGATCAATCATCCGAATTTTTCGATTTCCATAATGGCGCTTTCGTCTTCCCATGGCGAGGTCATTATCCAGTAGGAATGAAGACCGGAGATCGCTCTCGCCGTGATATAGAACTATTTTTACTGATGTTCGCTTGCTCGCTCCCCCACATCATAGATCGGACCTAGTGAGCAAGGATAAATGATTCTTGACCGCGTCATTTGCGTCACTCACTCCCTCCACTCGTCCCAGAGGGACCTAGACGCTGTATCTTCGTTTCTGCTCCATGGCTGATGAACTCCGTTCCCAGAGAGGATGAGTTGGAAAGCTATATGAGATACATTAAAGCGGTAGGTATATCTCAAGCCCTCACAATCATACAGCTTAATCTCATTCGCTATGTTTGCTCCTATCTCTTTCACTACTCTCCTAGTTCTACCTCTCCTTGCGACCGCGACCGCGACCGTCGAGTCTACTCTTAGCATTATTAAACTCGGCCCTCTCCCCTCCTTCGCTCCTTTCCCTGTCGTCTCCCCTATTAAACTCTCCCCCATGCCCTCCTTCACTCCTTTCCCTGTCGGCTCCCCTTCCTTCCTTCCCCGTGGTGGCGCCGATGCTTGCACAGCAACTGGCAACGTGCAGTGCTGTGAGTCTACCCAGAGCGTAAGTCTTCCCTCCACTAATCTGCGCGAGCAACGTTGAACACAATTTTAGCCTAGCGACTTGAGTTCCCATGTTACGAGCCTCTTGGGCTCCCTTGGAGTCGATATTAGCGACCTCATTGGCAATGTGTATGTATTCCATACAGTTAGTTAGACGCTGCCCATGACTGATTCCCTCGTTCTACAGCGGTGTGACCTGCAGCACCATCGCTATCGTTGGCCCTATTAGCGTAACCCAATGCGATAACCAAGTTGTCTGCTGCAATGATAACTCCTTCGTTAGTAACATTTCTACGTAGTTGACTTATCAGCTTACATTTTCTTCTCGCAAACAGAACGGTGTTGTTGCCCTCGGCTGTAACCCTATCAATGTCGGCCTCTGAAGGAATACACGATTCGGACCATTTTGGTAAAATGGGAAAACAGTGCAAAGGTAGATAGATACCTTAGGTTATGAGTTAATTACACTGGATAGTAGCGGCTGGGCCAATGACCATCAAGTCCAAAGTTTTCTGGCGGTTTCAATTGAGAGTAGTGAGTTGAACCTTCTCGCAATACATCACGGCCCTGCATATCAGTCCTGAAACCAATTTTTCTCAGTCTTGTGTCCCCCGGCCACGACCGGTTTCTACATGAAGGGAGGATATAGCAAAAATGAAGTTAGCATGCTGCGAGCCTTCCTGCTAAGGGGCCTACTAAAATAAGCGACTGCGTGAAGAGCTTATGGAACTGTTCCCCACTTCTTACCTCGTTTGCGAACTAATACTTCCCACATGCCAAAAAATGTGAGAAGACATTTCGGGGACCCAGTCCTTCGATAACACAGAGGGGATGGCAGGTTCATACGTCATCTGCAGAACGGAGCGGCATGCATGCGAAGCGTGCATCAATGGGCACACCCGTGTCCGGGAAGTATCTGGTTCCAGCACTCATGAGAGTAATTTAAAATGGCAGTAATTCTGTGTCCTTTGGAGCAGGAGATCTAATTAAGTGTGGAGTACTCAGGTGAAAGGGAGTCGGCGGAGACATTTGCGTAACAAATGGAAGGCAAATCCGATTCGGCCCAACGGTCCGGAAAGGAACGTGCAAATAACTGCAACAAAGTTTGAATTGAAACCGCCATCTCCTCGCCGCACCTCGGGATTGGTTCGCGCTCCTTGCTTGAAGTCTTTCTTCGCGATTGAAATAACGGCGCATAATCTAAGTACCTGCGAATTCTGAAGCCGAGGTCTCTGGGCGATCTGGACCCGGCTGGCGCATATCATCTATGCTTGCTTGCCGTTCTCATTCCGACACTCATCTTGACTCGGTGTCGTGCTGAGTCAAACTAATAGCTGTAATCCTTCGGCTACCGTTCTGTGGAATCATAACAATGGAACAGATGGTAGTTTGCATTTTATTTGACTTTCGAGTCATTCTAATTTCTCATTCAAACGAAGCAGTACAACAACTCGGCACCCTCGAGCTCGGACTCCTCGGCCCCGGGGTCTTCAACTCCACACTTTGTGGTGCTATTTATTTAACGGAATATGTCTTATAATCGTTGGGGCTCTCCAGATTTTTCAACTGTTCCTTCACGCAGAGGGAAGGCTACTCAGAGGCTGGTTTCGTATGCATACGAGCAGCTTTCTGTTATGTGCATTGGCATCGATTGTTATTCTTGAATTCATCGCGTTTTTCTTTCGAAACAATTGTGCAAGACGGGCTTAAAGGGCCGACGTGAGTGTGCAAGCTTCTTTCATTTCCATATACTTATTGATCATTATCCAGTGTTGTCTGTCATGCCGTTGCGATTGAAAACTCCCGATCAGGCTGAGTTGTAGCTTTGCTTCTACCGCCGTCTATCCTGTCATACGTTCGGTACATTTGTTGGAGAGATAATTTGTACAGTGGAGCTTCAACTGTCGCCCTATCCGTGACCGATTGCTTCGGTATGAATTGATTTCAATTCAGCTCCCCACATCGCAGAAGCCCATCGAGCAGGAACGGGTCATTTTGTCTTCCAATTTCCACATGAACTTCGTGTGTGTTTCTGAGGAAGAGACTCTCAATAGATGGCGTTACTCGTAATCTGCCGTTCTTTCGGTCGATTTGACTATGAGCCCTTCTTCACATGACATCTAGTGTTCACCCACCAACAATGATTTTTGTCGACGTCCCAATGTCCAGGCTTTACCCAATATACGAATCGAAGGAACTCGCGGGAATTCTCTCCCAATAATATTCAGGTACAGGGCAAGTATCTTCACGTCAGGTACAGCGACCCTTCCGACGGACTCTTTGTTGGGTTCAGACTCGACAGATTGTATCAAGGTCAGCACTATACTCTTCCAAAACATGATATCTTGTACCCAGGACCTTAGAACAACAAGACGTGAAGCGCCCGTCTCATGACAGAACTCGTGCTTTAACTTCTGTGTATGAATGTCGTACGTGCGTTCTTTGCCTCCTGGCCGGCCCGGCCGTTCATGACAAGCCATGGGTTGTACGTTCAATCACCACCGCAAGGATCTTTGGAGTCGAACGTGTGCATGATGGACGCCCTGATCCTTACCAGTGCCAAAAAAACAATCTTCATAAGGAAATCTACTCTGGATGCTCCCCCCTCGACACCGAGGAACCCGACATTATGAAAATACGACAGCAGAGACTTATGGTTTTGTCTGGTTCTCCCGATGCAACGTTGCATTAAATTGGGCTTTTCCGAAGAGTACCGCCATTGATGTGTCTCAGTGAGCGGGATTGGCGGGAGGAATATCTACCAAATCTTTGTAGTCCATCTTTCTATGACTATAGGCTACGTCTTGTGCGGAAAATGATGAGCGGAGAATGTCGACGCCATGACGAGGGACTATTTTTGTCTGGTAGTTTCTTGCTCGCTTCCGTACTTCATGAAGATGTATCCGATGACCGAGGCTTGACCGTGTCATTCGCATAACTCTTTCACTCCACTCGTCCTGGACACTCACACCGCTGTATTTTTGTTTCCGCTCCATGGCCGAATGACTTCTCTGTTCCCAGACATGAAGGCTATAAAGGAGGTGTCCAAGCACCAGGTATCCTCAGGCTCCCTTGATTAATCCCAGTTCACAATGTTTGCTCGTATCTCATCTTTCGCCGTTCTCCTCACCCTTGCGACAGCCACTGTCCTTCCCCGTGGTGGTGGCCAAGGTGCTGCTTGCAGCGCTACTGGTACCGCTCAGTGTTGCGAGTCTACCCAGAGCGTGAGTCTATCTTCGCCGCTACTGGTCGATGCGAAACCTGAGCAGACTTCTTGATAGCCCAGCGACTTGAGTCCCAGCGTCGTGACCCTCTTGGGTCTCCTCGGAGTCGTTATCGGCGATCTCACCGCTAATGTGTAGGTTCTATCACATACTAACTAGATGCCGAGATTCACGACATCTCTACAGCGGCGTGACCTGCAGCCCCATCAGCGTTATTGGTGTTGGCGGAACCCAGTGCAACAACCAAGTTGTTTGCTGCGATGATAATAACTTCGTAAGTGACAATATCATGCGGAGAGACGCTGCTCACACATTTACTAAGAACGGCCTTATTGCTCTCGGATGCACCCCCCTCAACATCGGCCTCTGAGCTACCGGGGAGTTTGGTAACCTTGTGAAGTTCAGTTATCAGTCGGACAAGTAAATAGGTCACGTCCCTCCGAGTCCGTTCCCGAACGAAGCCTATGTAAGAGGGGTTCTCAATACCTCAATTGTACAACTCAATCACAATGTTTTGTATCTCTTTTACTGCTCTCTTGGTTCTACCTAAGTTGCGACCACCACTGTTAACTCATTACTGTGGGCTTGCAGAGGTAGAGTTGCATGCGCCAGAAGTGCTTGATGAAGAAGAGCACACTGGCAAAGTGGATGGCCCTGGTGCAGATCCATTACTATTTGTTCAACTTGACGAGGCATACGCGCAAATAAGTTTATAGCAAGTCTTATTCCTAGTTCCGGTACCTTGAATCAACGATGGAATAAATAACTGTCTACTATTTGACAGATTGTCACCAGTTTAAATGAATTGCTACGAAAACGAAGAAGCTGTCATGGCAGCTACAACAGTCAGTTCCTTTACGAAATCATTTTCTTCAACTGTTTCTTGAGTGCGCCAAGACTCAAGAGGAAGATGGCGAGAAAAATACCAAGATCCCCTTTGATTTTCCCCACGATGCGAATGCTGAAACCGAGGGTGTGGCGCGCCCGATGTACCCAGTGCGTAACGAATCAGATTAGAGGTATTACTTGCCTGATTCCGCTCAGAATGACAAGGATATATATAATTCAGGCAATGCTATGAGACATGGTATTAATCAAAGAGCTAGGTACATACCGTACAGAAATTGGATACAAAAAACATCAAAGAGCTCCCATCAAATCTGAACGTACTTTGTGGCCGGTCCGAGGCACGAAGCACGGGCCGGCGTAAGCACGTGAGCGTCACTGTTCTGAATTCGACACCCGCCGCGGTCCGCCTTCGCTAGCCTCCACCGAAGCCCTCGACGGCAGTCAGCGTATTCACAGCTCGGAGCCGTGTCGGTGATATCAAGTACCCAGGCCGAACGAAGCAGATGACGCCAATTCTTTTACTAGTGATCACGAATCTTTCAAGTGGCAAGGCAAGAATTGCGGAGACGGAGAAAGCGCTATATATCAACAATGTGGCGTTTTGTCATACGCCGCCAAGTACGTCACCCGTCTGCTTTTTATACAGAGCAAATTAAGTTACTGACGCTTTGAATCGACCCACAGCATAATATTTTACTCCAGCATGAGTGAATTCCAAGCGCTCGACCATCCATCCGAGTCTCCCAGCTAGCTACAGACGACGATGCAGTAATACAAACGGAATCCTCCGAGTGAATGCAGGGAACTGAACTTCGTTTCTTCGGTTCAAAATTTCATCCAGGGTGTGCATATTTGGTCCCTCAGTTGTCTTTATATTCTAACGAACAATACCAGGGTTGTTCTCTAGTAAAAAAACGCTCGACTGTGATTGTCGATACGCGAGCTTCCTTCTCGTTACTGAGGATAGCCCCGGTGTATGACCTAGTGAGGGGATCTGTAGCTGGTTCCCTCCATTTCTCTACGACGTTTTGTTGATCTTTCCGCTAGATACATGCGCATCAAGACGCTTGTTTGCGGCGAGCAAAGGTTGCGCTCAGTGCCTGGAAGTGTTTTTTAAATTTGTTTATTGCTATTCGGACTGGTTTTGCCCGTACGCGAGCTGCTTTTTTATGGATGTTGCTGTCTATTGATATCCCGAGTATCTGTTTTCCGCTGTAAGTGCCTTCTCGCAACGACTGTGCACGGCAAACTTCAAGGGGCCACGTGTGCGTAAGAGCTTCTTTCATTTATCTAGACCTGTATTCTTACTGGTCCTGACGCAGCGCTAGCTGTCATGCTGTTACGACTAGGAGCTCCAACCCGATTTGCCATCCTATTCACTATCATACGTTCGGTGCATCTCTCAAAAATGAAAATGAAGACACTCGAAGCAGTAGAGGAGCTTTAAACTATTGTCGTATCCACGGCATCAGAATGAATTGGTTTCGTTCAGCTCCCCACACCAAGCGCCACAGCAGCACATTCGACCAGGCACGGATCTTCTTCCACATGAACTTCGTATTCTGTTTCTTAAGAAGAGGCTATTATAGGCTCATTACCACAACAGATGGAGCTACTGTTCTCAGCCATGCTTTCCATCCATTCCGCGCTGAGCCCTTTCTTACACGGCGTCCAGCGATTTAATGTTCACTCTCATTCAGCGAGCTTCTCACAATCTTTCCCGTGATGTCTATCTTAGTACGTATTTGAATCTGCCAATGATCTCGAACTTACGAACATTCTCTCTAAGAATATCCAGGGACAGGGCGAGTATCTTCTCGTTAACACCATATGTCACTCTCCAACAGCCGTGCCGTCGCTGGAACTCCGACCAGCAATGCTATGCCCCGCATAGGCGTTATTGTACAGCGACCCTTCAGTTGGACTCTTGAAAGAGCTTGCTGGTATAAAACCATTGTCGGTGTCAATATCCTTCCAGCAAATAAACTTTTCGTGCAAAATCATGAAACGCTTGTCTTATGACAGACCTCATGCTTTGACTTCTATGAGGGTGCGTTCTTAATCTCATGGACGGTTCGGCCCTTCGCGACGAGTCATAGATTTTATATTCAACCAACACCGGATATGAGTCACTGCTACGAAGGAATCAAGCTTTGGAGCCAGACGGTATGGTCGTATTCGCGACTGACACCTAGATCGGCACCAGGCCAAGGTTTTAAAAACTTCCAGAAGAAGTCGGCCTCGGACACTCTGCCTCCAGCACCGATAAACACGACATTATGGAAAGAGGATAGCAGAAACGTTTGTATCTGGTTCCCTCGATACTACCTTGCATTAAAATGGTATTTTCCGAACAGTACTGCGGTCGATATGTCTCAATGATCGGCTGGGACGGGACAGCGGCGGGGAGCATCAATCATCTCCCGAAATACTAGATTTCCGTAACACATACTCCCACATTCCCCATGGCTATGTCTTGCGCGAAAGAGCCCATTCACTGAAAATGACAGTCGGAGAATTCTGATGCCGTGACAAGAGACTATTCTTGATACTCGCTTCCTCGGTTCCCTACGTCATGAAATGTACCGTGGGCGAGACTTCATGATCCTTGACCGCGTCATTAGCGTCAGCCTCTCCCTCCACTCGTCGTGGGCGCTCACACAGCTACACTCCATGCCCGTCGCCCGATGACCTTTGGTTCCCAGACGAAGACTATAAAGGAGGGATCAAAGCAGCAAGTATTATCAAGCTCTCACAACCGTAACAGCTTAATCTCACTTCACAATGTTTGCTCATATCTCTTTCACTGCTCTCCTGGCTCTACCTCTCCTTGCGACCGCCACTACTATCATTCCCAGAGGTGGTGGCGACGGTGCCGCTTGCACCGCGACTGGTACTGCACAGTGCTGTGATTCTACTCAGAGCGTGAGTCTGCCATCTTCCTGCTACTGATCGACGCGAAAGCTGACTGGAATTATCAGCCCACCGACTTGACTGCCCCCGTTGTATCCCTCTTGGGCAGCCTCGGAGTCGTCATCAGTCAACTCACTGGCAATGTGTAGGTTTTCCATATCCTCAGTAGACGACAGTTCGTGGCTGATTGCTTCGTTCTATAGCGGGCTGTCCTGCACCCCGATCACCGTCATTGGTGTCGGCGGAACCCAGTGCAGCAACCAAGTCGTCTGCTGTAATGATAACAACTTCGTCAGTACAGTGTTATCTAGATTGATTCTACGCTCATATTTCCCCAGAATGGCGTTGTTTCTCTCGGCTGCACCCCCCTCAACATCGGTCTCTAAGGGACTGGGGAGAACCGAAGCGTTTCGGCGATTGTTTAAAAAGTGCATTCGTTTGTTATACAATTAAATAGGGAAAACAATATTGCTGCGCAGTAGCAAATGTGCCAATGACTATTATGTTTCTGATTCTATTCTTACCCGGCAGCCCTTGCCTTTGAGAGCTGCAAGTCGAATGTTCTTTCAGTTAGACGATGTCGATGGCCATTCACATACAGGGAAGGGTGTCAGAAGGGGCCACGACTGATCTCATCACCGTAACATCAAAAACAGCTGGTGAACGAGCCAAGAACCCCAGAAATCCAGCAGGTCACTTGTCTACTGACTCGGATCCGCCGACGGCATTTAGTTCTGGAAACGCGGAAACTTGCCAATCCTGTGGCTACACGCCTGATTACACGCATCAGCTCTTGGCCAAAATCCTTGATGATAGAAGCATTTGTGATATCAGCTGAGATGGACCCTCGACTCATAAGCGCTTAAGCATGCATTGGTATGTCCACATTCCTGGAGGCTGGAGATGAGTATATAATAGACGTGTGTATTGGAAGTGAGTGTCAATCTAGTGCGTCAGCATGTTAATGAAATCGTGAGTACAGGGCGTAAGTATTCTAGCCAATCTCAATCAGTGGTCAATTCAGTTTCGATCAACGTCGGCTTAGAGCGGTCCGAAGTCCGGAACGTGGGCCGGGGTGGCGGGCAAACAAACTACTACAACATAGCTTCGCGACGAACTTCGACGCTTCGGATAGGGTTCGCTACTGCGACGGCCTCGACGTCGAGGCACTTTCGTCTTTTCACTGAGCTCATGTCTCCGTGCTTGAAATGGTAGTGCCTTCTTGAAGCCCTCAAAGTCCCAAGGGAAAGGCGGTGAAGCACTAGGAAATAAGTTCTGGGCAATCCGGTGCGTACATTTACTCAATATTTGTGTTTGTCAAACCTGAAAACGGTTGGTATATAGGAAGTGATCTGTATAAAATAGGGCGAATTCCCTTTGACTATTATTAGACGGAAACTACCCTTCGCTTGGAAGTATTCTTGTTTGATTTTCTCGAGGGATGTACAGGATTTTGTTTGAGACCCTGCATGTCCATCCAGCGCAGATCAATACGCTCTACAAGTTCCAACGGGATGCTCTGCGCTATTTTGACGCTGGAAAGGGAGTAGTTGTGACCAGCCATACGAGATGATATCGTGCAACTTCTCACGCAACCTTGGCTATGCTTGTAGGCCGTCGTGAACTCTGCCATCGAAGCTCTGAAAGAAGCGATGTTTTCTGGAACAGGTTCGGAGCCCAACGCAAAGTGACGACCTTTTTTTCTTCTGCGAGAATCCGTACTTTTGTGGACAACATCAAGGGCCCTAAGGTTGTCAAGAGCGTTTCGCAGTGAGTAACACTCTTATCTTGGTTCGATTTTGGTTAACTGACATGACGAGACGACAGTTTCCAGGTCAAAACAGTATTTTATATGCTAAATACATTCCTTGCTATTTACGCATTAGCGTGGACATACCGATACAATTTGATAAGGTACGTGTGTCTTCTCCTTCAAGAATGGTCTATCTCTGACAACTCGCAGTTCAATACAATGTCTTAACAGACAGAATACGGAGTCTCTTCCTATGGGAAGATGCCTTTTAGTCTGACTCGCCCGTACTAAGTCGGAAATGGCTCTTATTCAAGTAGATATATAATCTTCTTTGGTGTCAACGTCCATCGAGACTTCCGAGTCGTGCCAGGCTAATAAAATAATCACGAAACGTTTAGACCTCGTGCTTTGTCTTCTATGAGGGTGCGCTTTTAATCTCATGGCCGGTGGAGCCGTTTGCGACGCGTCATAGGTTGTATATCCGTTCAACCAACAACGCATACCAGCTTTGGAGCCAAACAGCAAGGACATATTCGCGGTTTACGCCTAGATCGGCACCAGTACCTAAATAATAAAATCTTCAGAAGAAATCGGCTCTGGACGCCCTGTCCCCGGGGCCGATGAATACGACATTATGGAAATAGGATGGCAGAAAGGTCTGTACCTTGTTCTCTATATTGCATTAAATTGGTGTTTTCCGAACAGTCCCACGGTCAATCGCAATGATCCGCAGGGTCGGGACGGGGGCGGGGAGCACCAATCATCTTCCGAGATACGAGATCTCTGGAAATCGTCTTCTCACATCCCCCATAGCTATGTCTTGCACGAATGAGCGAAAGAGCCCATGCACTGAAAATGATCGTCGGAAAATGTGTTGATGCCGTGACACGAGACTATTCTTGACTGGTACTCGCTTCCTCGGTTGTGGGGGAGGCTTCATGATCGTTGACGGTGTTATTAGCGTCATCCTTTCCCTCCACTCGTCGTAGGCACTCACACAGCTACACTCCATGACCGTCGACCGATGACCTCCATCCCCAGACGAAGGCTATAAAAGAAGGATTAAAGCAGCAGGTATTATCAAGCTCTCACAACCGTAACAGCTTATTCTCACTTCACAATGTTTGCTCAAATCTCTTTCACTGCTCTCCTTGCTCTACCTCTCCTTGCGACCGCCGGTATCATTCCCCGTGGCGGTGGTGAAGGCGCCGCTTGCGCGACTGGTTCTGCACAGTGCTGTGATTCTACTCAGAGCGTGAGTCTGTCCTCCCGCCACTCATTGATACGAAGGCTGACTGGAATTATTAGCCCACTGACTTGACTGCCCCTGTTTCGACCCTCTTGGGCCTCCTCGGAGTCGTCGTTGGTCAACTCACTGGCAATGTGTAGGTTTCCCATACCCTCAATAGACGGCAGCTCATAGCTGATTCATTCGTTCTATAGCGGTTTGTCCTGCACCCCGATCACCGTCATTGGTCTAGGCTCAAACCAATGCAGCAACCAAGTCGTCTGTTGTGATGGCAACAACTTCGTCAGTAACCGTGTTATCCAGATTGATTCTACGCTCACATTTCCTTAGAACGGTCTTGTTTCTCTTGGCTGCACCCCCCTCAACGTCGGCCTCTAAGGGACCGGGGCGAATGGATCGAAGGGTTTTGGCAATTTTTAGAAAGTTCATTTGTTCGGTGGGCAATTAAATAGAGAAAACAGTATTGCTGGATAGTAGCAAATGTGCTAATGACTATCATGTTTCTGATTTCTATTCTTTACGTTACCTTTGAGAGCTGCAAGTTGATTTTTCTTTGAGTTAAACAAACTCGACGACCATTCACATATAATGAAGGCTGTTACGATCCAACACTAAGAGCAAAGAAATACAGAAATCCAGCAGGTGATTTGTCTACCAAGTAGTATATCGAAGGATCTGCCGACGTCATTTGGTTCCAGAAACCCGGAAACTCGCCATCCTCAGCGATTTATAGCTACGAAAGAACCACAGTAAGTCTCGGCTACACGCCTGATGGTGCCTACTCACTTGAAGTGCTGCGCATCATTGCGTGGCCAAAGTCCTTGGTCGTACAAGCATTTGCGGCGTTAGAGAACACAGACGACCTTAATCGAATGACGTCGACCCACAGAATATTGTTCAATCAATCTAGTTGGAGAAGCTACTAGTCGAGCCTTCGAATTAGAGATGTCCCAGCGAATCGCCCGACTATACTCTCTCAGTGCATTCACTTGGCATTGACGGCATGGTTGAATAAGAGTGAATTAGCGATGTACTCTTCCACCGGGATAAACTGATTGACTTTCATAATTTTTAGATATTCGACGCCGTTTCTAGCATCCCCAGAAGCAAGAGTATAGCTCAAGAGTTTCTTACAGAGAGCGCCAGACTCGGGTTCCCTAGCAAGTCAAGGTATACTTTAACTTTAGCCCATGAGCATCGTTCAGTCCAAGATATTTTTCTTGTACAAACATATCGAAGTAATCGGATCATAGTCCGTATGGGGCATATCACCGGGAAGACGAAAGACGGTTGCAGACAACAGGGGAGAACGCAGTAAGCATACGTTGATGGTCCACCGAAGATGTACTGCAGACGCCATGAATGTACCAAAGGCGACGTATCAATTGGTGCCACTGGCGATGGTGAAAATCTCGCAAAGAGTCAAAAGCGTGTTCTAGCAAAAATCAGAAATAGAAACATGTGCGACTCACAACCCGAGCGGATGCGAAGTAAGTATTGGCCCTTGCAAGGTCAGTTTGTCGACTTGGTTTGAAACGAGTTTGAAATTTGAATCAGCAGTGAATGACTCCGGCTTAGAGCGGTCCGCTGGACAAACAAGCTACAACATCGCGCCGTGCGACCAAACCGCGACGATCGCGACGATGACCTATCGGGGCACTTTCGTCTTTTCACCTACCTGCTCCCCATATCCCTGTGCTAGAAATGGCGGCGCCTCACTCCCCATGAATCTCCCGAGGGCAAGATGGTAAAGATTTGCTAGGTAATTCTGGTGCGTACATTTATACCATGTTTGTGTTTGTTCGTCCTGAAAATTGTTTGTATATAGGCAGTAGTCTTCAGAGAATAAGGCGCGGTTCCTTTCAGACACAAATTACCCTTCGCTTGGAGGTATCCTTGCTTGATTCTCTTGATGGATGTGCAAATTCTCGCTTGCGGCTGGCATGTATGTCCGTCCGCCGGATCAATACGCTCTACTTGTTTCCAAAAGGATTCTTCTGCGGCTACGTTGACGTTTGAAAGGGAGGAACTCTGTTGTGCCATACGAGTGCGTATCATCTCCTCAGTATCATTCCAACCGCAATCTACTGAGCCAAACCGGTAACCGTAGCCTCTTGGCTATATCTGTAGGCCGTCGTGGATTCTGCCATCGAGGCTCTGAAAGAATCGGTGTTTTGGAACAGGTTCGGAGCCTAACACGACGTGACAATCTTTTTCTATTGCGAGAATCCACTTTTCTGGACAAGATCGACGGCCCTAAAATTGTGAAGAGCATTGCGCAGTGAGTAACACTCTTTATCTTGGTGCGATTTTGGCTAACTAGCATGACGAGATGATAGGTTACAGGACGAAGCGGTATTCTGTATGCTAAATACATTTTTTGCTACATACGCATTGGCGTGGACATACCAATACAATTCGATGAAGTACGTTTGTCTTCTCCTCCAAGGATGATCTACAGGCTCTGACAAGTCGCCGTTCAATAAGGCTATTCAAACATACGACTGGCATGCGCGATGTCTTAGCAGACACTGAGATAGCATACGCATTGTCATCCTTGCTCGTCCTCAGCCATCACTGTCATCCTCACAACGCCCCTAATCTTCACGACGGTACGGAGTCTCTTCCCATGAGGCGATGTTATTTTAGTCTGACTCGCCCGTACTGGTTCACAGACGTCCGACGGACCAGCTACCCTCTAACAGTCTGTTATCGATAGTATCAGAGTCTCCTATTGTTGGTTCTATCTCTTCTATCGTTCAGGTTAGGTCATCTCATATATTTTTTGCAGGAAATCCTTGATTATCATCACCGCTGCATGCATCCCGGAGAATCCAGCTGTGAGGCCACATATCATGTGCAGCAACATACCGGTGCTCTTTCGTATGTGGCACTCATTGTCGGCACCATGTGTCGCCTCGAATCTGATCTTCGCTCCCGATGAAGAGATCAAAGAGACAGCAACAGTTTACCTCGTTCGGGGCTCATCTCCAGCACGAACGAGGTTCTGCCGCGCAGGATCTCGAAAATCATAAATCCATGTTCGCACCCGTTCAACGTCTTTCGAATGATGTCTTGCTCTGAATCTTTAATATCGCTCTGCGAGGATCGCTGCGTGTCAATGTTTGACGTGAAAGCTGCCCCTTGACTTCTCGGTACATCTGATATCATTGAAGAGCTCTCCCGTTCCTCCTCTTCCCTGTGGACTACAATAATCCTTTCGACTCAATTCCCCTTCAACCGGTAAGCATTGGCTACTTCAAAGTCTACTCTCCGTCTCAGGGCGTTCGCTACTTCGCATTAGTTTGGACATAATCCCTCCCTTTCTTTCGCCACCCCGTCATATCTGCGTAGGAGATGAGAGCCATATCATTGTGGAAGATATTACTACCCATTGTTAACGGTGGTCCGAGATATACTTCAACATACACGGACCCACCCCGGCATTCAAGCCTTCTCCGACCATTTTCCGCTCCCGCGCGCCCTCTATGGTTATATGCTCTCGTAGCCTAGCCCACACCCACATCTTCCGCACTTTTTCCTCGGCTCTCCTTCTCCAGGATGTCGCATTCTCCGGGTATAAGGACCAGTGCCGTTTTCCCAGCTCATCACCCTAGAAGCCGCAAATCTGGATTTCTACACTTGCGTGAAGGGCTGGTGTATTGATCAACCTGTATACGGGGCACCTCATTAGGTCCTCCGCGCCATCCGATGCACAGCTCTTTCACGACTTCGCGCATAACAATATCTGGACGCTGACATTGAACGACGAGATTCCGTCTGCTCTGGGCCGGTGCTCCATACCTGACTCGAAGGAGTTGTTCCTTTACAGCGCGCACGCGCGCTATGTGGTGGGACCAGAAGTCAAACCTGCTGATCTCGAGTTCCTTATTCGTTTTGTACGGCGCCCAGAGCGCAACCGCGACCATTTCCCTACCTTACCAATGCCACTTTCAGCGTTCAAAGTCATTTGGGGACAGTCGTCCCAGTCATCGGACAAAAGTCACCATCTCCATTACTTCAGCAACTCGAGCGGCTCCCACGCAACTTACAGAAGCTAATTCGATCAGGAACAGGGTTTCTGTTCCTTCTACATGAACTTCGTACTCTGCTTCTTCGGAAGAGACTATTATAGTCTCGGTACCTCGACATCGGATGGAACTACTGTTCTCAGCCATACTTCCTGTACATTTGGCTGTGAACACTTACACGGCGACCAGCGACCCAATGTTCACCCTCCTTCAGGGAGCTTTCTCACAATGTTTCCTGTGACCGATTCCTAGTACGTATTTGGATCTGCTAATGATATCAAAGTTACGAACATTCTTTCCGAGAATATTCAGGGACAGGGAATGTGTCTTCCTGTACCCACTCTCCAACATTCGTGACGTCTCCGAAGCTCCAACAAGCGATATGTCCAGCATAGGCATCATCGTATAACAACCCTTCTGTTGGACTGCCGGAGGGGCTCGCTCTTGTTGCGTCAGACATGGTTTGTATTCAGGTAGGTATGGAACCATTGTTAGTGTCAACGAAAAATAAACACTTTCAAGTCGTGCCTTAATACAACAATCACCGGCCGTAAATCTCGGTAGGATTGACGATCATGGACGTTTGTCGCATGACAGACCTCGTGCTTGACTTCTACGAGGTTGAACCCTTAATCTCATGGCCGGTTCGGCCATTCGCGACGAGTCATTGGTTCTATGCTCAACCAACACCGGCACTGCTACGAAGGAATCAAGCATTGGAGCCAGAAAATATGGACGTATTCGCGACCTTACGCCTAGATCGGCACCAGTGCCAAAATACAAAAATCTTCAGAAAAAGTCGCCTCCAGACGCCCTGTCCCTAGCAACAATGAACATAACATTATAAAAGGAGGATAGCAGAAAGGTTTGTACCTGGTTCTCTCGATACTACCTTGCATTAAATTGGTATTTTCCAAACAGTACTGCGGTCGATATGTCTCAATGATCGGCAGGGGACGGGACGGCGGCGGGGAGCATCAATCATCACCCGAGATACTAAATCTCTGGAAAACATGTTCCCACATCCTCCATTGCTATGTCTTGCGCCAATGAGCGAATGAGCGAATTAGCCCATTCACTGAAAATATCAATCGGAAAATATGTTGATGCTGACTGCTACTCGCTTCCTCACTTCCTCACGTGAAAATGCACCCTGTAGGCGAGGCTTCATGATCGTTGACGGTGTTATTAGCGTCATCCTTTCCCTCCAGTCGTCGTGGGTGCTCACACAGCTACGCTCCATGACCGTCGACCGATGACCTCCATCCCCAGACGAAGGCTATAAAAGAGGGATTAAAGCAGCAGGTATTATCAAGCTCTCACAACCGTAACAGCTTATTCTCACTTCACAATGTTTGCTCAAATCTCTTTCACTGCTCTCCTTGCTCTACCCCTCCTTGCGACCGCCGGTCTCATTCCCAGCGGTCTCATTCCCAGTGGTATCCTTCCCGCTGGCATCCTTCCCGCTGGCGTCCTTCCCGCTGGCGCCGTTCCCACAGGCATCATTCCGACTGGCATCATTCCGACTCTTCCGACTGGTATCATTCCGACCCTTCCGACTGGTATCATTCCGCCTGGTGTCATTCCAACTGGTGTCATTCCCAGTGGCGGTGGTGAAGGTGCCGCTTGCGCGACTGGTTCCGCACAGTGCTGTGATAATACTCAGAGCGTGAGTCTGTCTTCCCGCCGCTCATTGATACGAAAACTGACTGAAATCATTAGCCCACCGACTTGACTGCCCCCGTTTCGACCCTCTTGGGCACCCTCGGAGTCGTCGTCGGTCAACTCACTGGCAGCGTGTAGGTTTTTCTATACCCTCAATAGACGGCAGCTCATAGCTGATTCATTCGTTCTGTAGTGGTGTGTCCTGCACCCCGATCACCGTCATTGGTCTAGGCTCGACCCAGTGCAGCAACCAAGTCGTCTGTTGTGATGGCAACAACTATGTCAGTAACAGTGTTATCCAGGTTGACTCTACGCTCACATTTCCTTAGAACGGCCTTGTTTCTCTTGGCTGCACCCCCCTCAGCGCCGGCCTCTAAGGGACCGGGGCGAACGGATCGAAGGGTTTTGGCGATTTTTAGAAGGTTCATTCGTTTGTTGGGCAATTAAATAGAGAAAAAATATTGCTGGATAGTAGCAAATGTAATGACTATCATGTTTCTGATTTCCATCCTTATCCGGCGGCTGTTGCCTTTGAGTGCGAGTCGAACCCCCTATAAGTCAGGACCATTCACATATACGGAACCATCGGTGTCATATATTGGGCATCAAATACTAAGAATAGAGAACTCCCGAAATCGAGCAGGTCACTTGTCTACCATGCATTGAAGGATTGCCGGCACTAGCTCGCCAATCCTCAACGATTTATAGCGACG
This sequence comes from Armillaria borealis, assembly GCA_030435635.1. Taxonomy (NCBI): domain Eukaryota; kingdom Fungi; phylum Basidiomycota; class Agaricomycetes; order Agaricales; family Physalacriaceae; genus Armillaria; species Armillaria borealis. Next base: position 116,705 of record JAUEPT010000071.1, on the reverse strand, counting down.
AAAAAACCACAGTAGTTGAGGCTACTTAGATGCCTAATGGCGCATACTCACTTCAAGCAATACGCATCACCGCTTAGCCGGAATCCTTTGTCGTACAATAAAATCTTAATAATCATTTGCGGTATATGATTTGGATGGGCGCTCAGCGGAACATAGACTACCTTATCTGTAATCGCTAAACCGAAGGAGTAAACACAGCGTACATAAACCACGTCAACGTCATGTCGACGCGCTGACCAGATCATGGTGATCTGGCGAGGCTACTGGTTGGTCTTTTAAACCTGGTGCACTGGCAGTGAATTGCCCGACCATACATCTCTTTCAGAGATTTGGCGAGGATGATGAACGTTCTGTGAGAATCTGATAGAAGAGATGTATTCCCCCGCAAGGCTAAGCTGATTGACTTTCATGATTTCCAGATATTTGACGCTGTTTCTAGCATCCCCAGAAGCAAGTGGATAGTCCAAGAGATTCGAAAAAGACAGACGGAATCGAGTTCCCTACCAAGTCAGCGTATCCTTTGGATTTAGCCCATGAGCGTCGTTCAGTCCAAGGAAAGACAAACATATCGAAGTAAGTACGTGGTATCAGGCATGGTGTTCCAACTTTCAAAACCAGTTCCTCGAGCGGGGAATAGTGCTCCTCAGCGGGAGGGCAGAGGACGGTTGCAGAGAACAAGGGGAAAATATTCAGTATCGGCTGGCGGTCCACTAGGAAGATGTACTGAAGATGGTGCATGTGCCCAAACGTGCCAATGAAACCCGATCCAAAAGAGTAAAGACACGTTCTAGTGAAAAAATCAGCGATGGCAACTAGAAATATATCCGAATCCCAACGCGAAGCAAGCATCATTGGTGCGTCAGTTTGTCGGCTCAGTGGACCGTGGCAAGACTGGTTTGAATCAAAATGACTCCGGCTTGGAGCGGTCCGGAACGTGGCGGACAAACAAGCTACAACATAGATTCGATCTGAACCGCGACGTCGCGACTCGGACTCAATCGCGACGACGACGACCTCCGTCGAAGTACTTTCGTTTTTCTACCTGCTTGCTCCTCGTATCTTTGTTAGAAATGACAATTCTCACTTGAAGGACCTCTCAAAGTCTCCAGAGCAAGATGAGCAAGATGGTGAAGGACTAGAAATTTGCTGGCGATCTGGTACGAGCATTTACACAATGATATTCATATTCGTCCATCCTGAAAGAACTATTAGTATTTAGGCAGCAGCCTTCAGAAAACAAGGCGCAGTTCATTTTACTTATACGGAAATTACCCTCGCTTGGAACTGTTGATTTTCTCGATGGGTGTGCAAGATTTCACTCGAGGCCGGCTTGAGGCCACGCATGTTCATCTGCTAGATCAATACACTCTACAAGTTGCTTCCAAATGGACTCCTGGACCTTTGCGGCTACATTAGCAGTGTAAAGGAGTGGTCCATACGAGACGACCGAGAGGTCGAGGCGCATCATATTTTCAGTACTGTTCCAACCGCAATCTACTGGACCGAGCCGGTCGCCGCAGTCCGTTGGTTATAAATGTTGGCCGTCGTGAACCTGCTATCGACATTCTGAAAGAAGTGATGTGCTCTCAGGTTCTGGAACAGGTCCGGAGCCCTTTATCACCAACACATTGAAGCGAACGATTTTTCTTCTGCAAGAATCCATACCTTCTGGACAATATCAACAGTCCTCGAAGAGCATTGCGCAGTGAGTAATACGCTTATATTGGTGCGCTTTTGGCTAACTAACATGACAAGATGACAGGTTACAGGTCGAAGCAGTATTCTATGTCCTAAGTGCATCTCTTGCGATACACGCATCAGCTATAAGCGGTGCCCCGTAGCATGAGTATACCAATGCAATTCGATGAGTTAGGTTCGCCTCTCCCAGTGATGGCCTATCTCTAACAACTCGCAGATCAGTACGGCTATTCATTTACGTGATGTTTCAACAGACACAGACACAGACACAGAATACGCTACCACGTGCATTGACATTCTTGCTCGTCCCTAGCCATTACTGTCATCCCAACTCCCTTAATCTTCACGATGGCATGGAGTCTCTTCCTATCAGGAGATATCTTGTATGTTAGACTCGCCCGTACTGGTTTACAGACGTCGGACGGACGAGCTACTCTCAATTAGTCCGTTATCGATAGAATCAGGGTGCCCTACTGTTGGTTATATCTCTTCTATCGTCCATGTCAGGCCATCTCATACAATTTTCATAGGACATTCGCGATTGTCATCACCACTGCATTCCGGACAATCCAGCTATGAGCCCATATGGCACTCCTTCGTGTGGGGCAGTCAGGACTTGGAAACGTTGGCATCAGTGAAGGACCACATTTGTCACTTTGAATCTGAGCTCCTTGCTCTTGATGAAGAGATCAAAGAGACTCAGCAGCGGCCACATCGTTCGGGCTTATCCCCTGCACGGACGGGTTCGGCTGCGCAGGACATCGATAATCATAAGTATATGCTCACGCCCGTTCGACGCCTTCCGAATGACGTCTTGCTACGAATCAGCCCTCCGGGAGGATCGCTGCGCGTCTATGCTTGACGTGATAGCTACCCCTTGGCCTACTGGTTACACCTGACATCACTGGAGAGCTCTCTCCCGCTCCGCGTGGACTCAGAATTCTTTCGGCTCAATGTCCCTTCAGCCAGCCACCGGGAAAATATCGGCTACTTCATAGTCTACTCTCCCTCTCAGGATGTCCGCTACTTCACATTCACACATCCCTTCATTCGCGACGCCGTCATACTTAGATGTCGTTTTGGAACGCATTGCTACTCATATCAACGGCGGTCGAACATATGTTTCGGCATGCACGGACCCGTCTCGGCCCTTCCTTCCATTTTGCACTCTTACGCGCACTCTCTGTGATTATATACCCCTGGCCCAACTTCTGCATGTTTTTCTCGGCGTCCTTTCTCCAGGATGTCGCTTTCTCCGGGTATCTTGACCAATGACGAGAGCTCTTGCGATCAGTGTCACTTGCCCAGCTCATCATGCTCATGGCAACCGTCAAGGTGCAAATCCGGATTTGTACGCCTGCGTGAAGGAGGTTGGTGCATCGTGGAGACTCCACTTCAATATCAATACGGGGCGCATCATCCGATCCTCCGCGCCATTGGATGCCCAGCTCCTTCCTGTCTTGACGTATGACGACTCTATCCAGACGATGACGTTGAACAGCCCAATTTCGTTTACTCTGGACCGTTACTCCATACTGAACTCGAAGGAGCTGTTCCTTTACAGCGCGTGTGTACGCTATGTGGTGGGACCGGAAGTCGATCGCGCTGATATCGAGCTCCTTCGTTTTGTGTGGCGCTCAGAGTGCAATGTGCGAACATCGACCTACTATTTCAGGCACCTCTTTCGACGTCCAAAGGCATCTGGAAGCATCGGTCAACGTCATCGACAAAAACCATCATCACCGTTACTTCAGCGACTCGAGCGGATGCACATGTTGTTCGAGAGCTGACGTTCAAGGAAGGCAAACCTGGTATCCTCCCAGAGCTCCAGCGTTCGAGGTGGCGCGCGCCTGAAGGATTTGTACCTTTAGGGATAATAGCCTTCTCAAAATAGCATCCTCGAGCCGTACTCGATGTGCCGGAGGTTTCACGAAGCTTATGATAAAGACCAAAATGGACGATAGGGATGTCCTTAGCGAGGATATCATCGCCCAGATGAGATGATTGCGTGAAATGAAGGCTGTGCATCTATCTCTTTCGGCTCCCACGTAAAACCTCACAGAAGCCAGTTAGACCAGAACATGTTTTCTGCCTCTTCTACATAAACTTTATACTCTGCTTCTTAGGAAAAGACTATTATTGTCTCAGCACCTCGATAGATGGAACTACTGGTTCTCAGCCATGCTTCCCATGCATTCTGTGAACCCTTTCTTACACGGCGACCAGCGATTCAAAGTTCACCCTCCAGTGAGGCTTCTTGCAATCTTTCCCGTGGCTTATCTTAGTACGTACTTGGATCTGTCATTGATATCGAACTTACGAACGTTTTCTCCAAGAGTATTCGGGGACGGGGTGAGTGTCTTCCCGTTATCACCCACTCTCCAACATCTGTGACGTCTCTGGAACTCCAACCAGCAATGCATGTCCCGCATAGACGTCATTGACCAGTGACCCTTCAGTTGGATACTTGAAAGAGCTTCCTCTTGTTGGGTCAGACATGGTTCGTTTTTAGGTAGGTATAGAACGATTGTTGGTGTCTACGTCCATCCAGAAAATAAACGCTTTCCAAGTCGTGCCCTAATACAACAATTATGAAATGTTTAGATCTTATGCTTTGACTTCTATGAAGGTGCGCCCTTACTCTCGTGGCCGGTTCGGCCATTCGCGACGAGTCATAGGTTGTTTGTTCAACCAACACGGAAATGATTCACTACTATGAAGGAATCAAGCTTTAGAGCCAGATGGTACAGACATGTTCGCAACTTATGCCTAGATCGCCGTCGGCACCAGTGCTAAATTTAAAAAATCACAGACGAAGTCGACTCCGGACGCCCTGACCCTAGCACCGATAAACACGACAGTATGAAAAGAGGATAGCAGAAAGGTTTGCATATGGTTCTTTCGATACTGTGTTGAATTAAATTGGTATTTTCCAAGTAGCACCGCGGTCAATATGTCTCGGGACGGCGGCGGGGAGCATCAATCATCTCCCGAGATGCTAGATCTCCGTAAAACATCTTCCCACATCTCCCATAGCTATGTCTTGCGCGAATGAGCGAAGGAACCCCTTCACTGAACATGATGGATGCCGTGACCAGAGACTATTCAGATATTGGCTTCGGTTTCTCACACCACCATGAAAATGTATCTTGTGGCAAGGCTTCATGATCCTTGACAGCGTCATTCGCGTCATTTGCGTCACTCATTGCCTTCACTTATTATGGGCACTCAGATAGCTACATTCCATGACCTCAGTCCCCAGACGAAGGCTATAAAAGAGGGATTAAAGCAGCAGGTATTATCAAGCTCTCACAACCGTAACAGCTTAATCTCACTTCACAATGTTTGCTCGTATCTCTCTCACTGCTCTCCTGGCTCTACCTCTACTTGCGACCGCCAGTATCCTTCCCCGTGGCGGCGGCGAAGGCGTCGCTTGCGCGACTGGTACCGTGCAGTGCTGTGATGATACTCAGAGCGTGAGTGTCATTTTCCCGCTGCTGGTTGATGCGAAAGTTGACTGGAATTATTAGCCCACCGACTTGACTGCCCCCGTTTCGACCCTCTTGGGCACCCTCGGAGTCGTCGTTGGTCAACTCACCGGCAGTGTGTAGGTCTTCCGTATTTTCAATAGATGGCGGTTCGGATGGCTGATTCCTTCGTTCTATAGCGGCGTGTCCTGCGTCCCGATCACCGTCATTGGTGTTGGTGGAACCCAGTGCAGCAGCGAAGTCGACTGCTGTGATGATAACAACTACGTCAGTACAGTGTTATACTAATTGACTCTATGCTCATATTTCCTTAGAACGGCGTTGTTTCTCTCGGCTGCACCCCCCTCGGCATCGGCCTCTAAGGGACTGGGGAGAATCGAAGTGTTTTGGCGATTGTTTTAAAGGTGGATTCGTTTGTTGATTAAATAGGGAAAACAATATTGCTGGGCAGTAGCAAATGTGTCAATGACTACCGTGTTTTAACTTTGTGGTTTCTATTCTTTCCTGTCGGCCGTTACCTTCAAGAGCTGCGAGGCGAATGTTCTCTTAGTAGGACGAAGGACTGCCCTCTCGACATGCTCCATGGCGTCAGCGCATTTGGCACACGTCTTTCATTCTATAGCTACGATAAACAAACTCGTATTTTTCCCAAGCGCATATCTCCTGGCCGGGAGCGAGAGACCGATTCCGCTCCGTCGGTTCGGTGTGGTACGTTCTAATCGTCATAGAACTAGCTAAGCAATACACCCTAACTAGTTCATATTGTTCTAGAAACTGCGTCGTTCTTCGATGATTTCCCTGTAGTGCGTCGCCCAGCTCAAGTGCAGCTTATGCTGCGACATCATTGCTCAAAGTAGGTACACTCGTCTTCTTTCCACGATGATCCTGAGTTTAGGTTGTATTCTCAGGATGCGATTGGCCAGTTTCGATTCGGGGCTGAAGGTGATATCGGAATATACGGTGAAGGGATCTTGGAAAATGAGCGAGTAAACAGTAGGAAGACTAGACATTCCCACTTTGCTCGGTTTGCGGGCCTCTTCACCATGATGAGATGTCTGGATTGTGCTTCGGAACACATACGGAGCTCGTGTGCATAGTAATGCCGCTACACAAAAGCTGTATCTTGTGTCCGATAATTTATAATTGATAGTCGCATTCAGACTGGGGAGCACTTGAGCTACCGAGCTCGATGTCGATAATGTTAAGAATAACGAACATAGCATGATGTGAGATGCCCCGCCATCAAAGATACACGAAAAGAGCCGAGGTCGTGATCGTGGTCGATGACGAAGTGTTGTTTGGACGTCAACAAACAAGATATTTCCTTTCTTCCTTCCATCATCATGTCTCCCGAAAACTCGGTATACCTTCTTGACGCTCATTCTGATATTGTTCCGTTTCATTATTGTCAGTACCACCAGTAGCACCAGAGGATTCTTTGATGGAGTAATGCCAAATTTTCTCAACTTGGTGAGCTATCTCTCGCCTTGACTTTTTCTCGACGCTGACTTCTTTTCAAGTGAATCGCGCCAAGAGCATCGACAATCGTTTTTCAGCAACGTCTTGACCAGATACCGATGCATCTTCTCGAACTTTTGGCGTCCTTTTTCTGTGACGGAAACTATCGATTCTTGAAGAGGGACGATCCTTTGGAGGCCAAAAAGATACCTCTCGTAACTGCAATGAGAGTGTTAACATATTTCGATAAGGTATATTTTTCATTCCCCTTACTTTACCGATATAACACATTACACGATGGTATAGCCCATTCATCTATGCAAAGCTGACTGATCGGTCGAAGGTCCGCATTTTATCGTTCCATGGGTATCTTCGGCTTTGTAGATTGTTGAGTACCGGCAAGCGGTGTTCGTGGTGAGGTTGGTCGATTACTATGTATCGATCTACTCTCAGGTCGACCGTTTTTCTGTGATTGGGACCTTCTAATATTTCCGTGCGTCCCCTGTCTCTTCTTTCTTCTCGCTCTAACATTCGATGAAGATTCATGTTGATGGCTGAAGGATTTATCCCTTTCAATTATGAAGGCAAAGACTACCAGAAGTTGCCGGCGGCCTCGATAGTCGTACATGTACTCATTCGGTCACGGCGCACGATGGGCCAGGTAGGTCTTGTTTAATAGTACTTTCAAAGGCGCTTGTCTGACCATTAACTACTCCAGGTCCATCCCACGACTACCTCCATCCCCTGACCTCGCCGTTGATTCTATTTCTTGGCCATCTTCTACGACCAACTCGGAGAAGCTCCCGGGGTTCGAAACCTTCCCCATTGAAGCTGTCGTTCTGGTCTAGCAGATGCGTTGACAGACAGAATGCAGCGTCGACGCCGTGCTGGGAGATGGATGCCACGGGAGACAGGTTGACGGGGATTGGTAGCCGTGTGAGAACGCAACCCAGCCAGATGACCGGTGTCAGCCAGTCTGGCGGATGCCGTGAGGGCAGTGTGAGCGAGGAGGGAGAGAGACCAGTTTTCTCAAGAAGTGGCGCTCTATACTGAGTGTCCTACTCCATGAAGGCCAAGCAAATCGAACGCGTCCTGGATGCGGCTCTACCCCGGAGGGTTGGTCAGCTTGTTGATGAAAATATCAATAGATTGTACCTGCAACAGCAAATCGACGCGTCGCCCAGACCTGCATGATCGCCAGGAGCCGCTGGAGGCACCGGCACATGCTTATCGCGTACTGTTCTTCTTCCACCACCTGCATGCGACCACGACAAAACATAGAGTCGCTATAACACGTCTGATGGTCTGATCTTGTCCGATCACTGCTTTGCGGTTGAACGGCTTCATCGACACGCAAAGTTCTTCCTGCCTAGTGGCCAGTTACTCCTCCAAATGAAGGAATGTTCCGAGAGAGGACCTTCTGTGTCGCTCGTGGCAACTCAGGAAAATGCACTGCTCCTCTGTATGGATAGCGATGAGGTGGTCTCAGTGAAATCAACTTCCTTTGTTGATCTGATCCCGCTGTTCCCAAGTCTCCCTCTCTTCCGTATCACACCAGGAAGCGTGCGAAGGATGCTTAAAACATTGATATTCATTGGACTAATAATCGGCTTGTGCGGATATCTCCGTGCAGTGGGCCCAAGCGTGAATGTAGGTGGCCATTTCACTCTGTTTTTGATGCTTGCTGACAGACCGTGTAGGTTTGGAGAGCTGAGTATACCACATCTGTGTTCAGACCGTTATGGTCAACAGGCACAGAGAGTGCTTAGGGCTTTTGTCGTAGAGCCTATATTTCTGGTAGGCGTGACGGTACAACCACTCCACCGTTGGACGAGAGAGAGAGTTCGCTCCCGTATCTAGTTAGGTATGGCACTGTTCTTTGCGTCAGTGTCTTTCTGGAAATTGATTCGTGATAAAGACCCAAATACAGCGTTCGTTCATGATTGACCTCGTGCTAAGTCGCCAGATGCCGAAATACGGTGTCCGCTATCCGTGACGAGCCGTTGGCCGCACGTCCAACTACCACCGCTTGCGCGGCATCGCTACGAATGCACTTGAGTCCAACACACTCCGTGTGACCGTGCCCGGACGCATTCGTGGCATATGCCTAGGCCCATTTTGGTACCGAAGCGTCAGATTACAGTATTTGTTTTCTCTCGACACTACATTGCACGGAATTGGTCTCTTCCGAATATTACCGCCATCCAGCGAATGACAGGCGGGATGGTCAGAGAAGACTGAGGGGCCATTTTTGACTGATTCTCCCTCGCTCAGTCCCACACACCATAAAAACATAAGGTTCGGCGTTGAAGGAGGCCTCAGGATTTCTGATCGCGTCATACGCATCACTCGTTCCCTTCCGCTCGACCTGGGCGCTCATCCGCCTTTATCTTCTTTTCTACTCCATGGCTGATAACCTCCGTCGCCCAGAGAAGACGACTCAGAAAGCTATAAGAGAGGGGGACTAAACCAATAGATATTATTCTCAAGCTCTCACAACTGTAGAGCTTATTAATCTCACTTCACAATGTTCACTCATATCTCTCTCCTGGCTCTACCTCTCCTCGCCAGCGCCGGGGTTATCCCTGTCGTCCTTCCCCGTAATGATATTACGGGCGGGCAGCGTTCTACGCTCTACCCTGTCGTCTGCCCTAACGCTCCGCCCATCCCAGTCGTTGGCCGTGACGATAGTTTGGTTATTACAGGCAGACAGGTTACGATCCCAGCTCTACCTGCTCCTCCTGCCCTTCCCGCTATTCCTGCTATTCCTGCTCTTCCTGTTCTTATAGGCAGACAGATCACCATTCCCGCTCCACCCGCCATTCCCGCTCCCCCAGCTCTCCCAGCTCCTCCCGCCCTTCCCGTTCTCGCAGCCAGACAGATTACCTTTCCAGCTCCGCCCGCCTTTCCCGCACCTCCTGCCTTTCCCGCACCTCCTGCTCCCCCTGCTCCACCAGCCTTTCCCGCACCTCCCGCCCTTCCTGCTCCACCCGCTTTTCCCGCTCCTCCTGCCATTCCTGCCATTCCTCTTGCGGGCAGGCAGGTTGTCACCATCTCCCCAGTCATCTCCCCAGTCCTTCGTCGTGGAGAATGATTTCGTTAGCAACACTTTCTCTTTCAAGTTAATCATACGCTCACATTTTATTCAAACAGAGTGGCCTTGTTGACGAGGAAAAGTTTTATGAATCAGAGCGTTTTGGTCGTGCTTTCGTTTGTTAGATGTATAAAACAGATCAAGAAAATCGTATTACTGGAGAGTAGCAAATGTGTATGACTAGTTACATGTATATAAATTGAGGAGTTGTACCGTCATGCCTATAGGCTCGACGGCACAGTCCTAACCGATATATGTGCGCCCGTTGATCACAGGGTCAGAAAACGAACGCGGTGAAGATGGTCCATGCGCTCGACTCTCCCGTGAACTACAGGGTCTGTCAGCATGCACCAAGAACGAGAATGAAATAGCTACTGATATCTCTGTAGTTCCCTAGTTGACGCGTTCCACATCTTCATATCCCCTACTGAATTGGTCAAGTAGCTAAGCGCTTACGTCCCCTGGATAGGGAAGTGCTCCAGGAGGTTGGCCAGTAGGAATCACTAGACCAGAATGAGAATGGCTTCAACGGTCGGTATGTCGTATGTCGTTCCAAGCTGGTCGTAGAGGATGGCGGATAAAGAACTTGATGACGAGGATAGACCTGGGGCAGCTATAGGTGAGACAGACATTTAAGCAAGTACAACAGAAGACTGACCTGGTGTACGGCTATCGATGTTGCGGACAACGTTCTGGCACTCTTTGCCTTGATAAGTGAAAGCCTTCAGCCACCTGCGTGAATCTGTAGCGAATGTTAGGATGAAAAAGGAAGATGAGAGACGGAGCTGTACCATATATCGGCGAATCTAAAGACATCCGTAGCTGATGCAGATGCCTTGTTCCGTCTTCCACTAGAAATTCGTTGAGCGCGTCTCGCAACGACAATAGTTTCGAAGACTCGAGTATCATACGTGGTGGTTGATGGAGCACGGGAAGAATTGGTCGACGCGGCCGTGACCATAGATGTCCATATTATTTGAAATAATAGCAAATTGACAAGCCGATATCAACTGCGGAATAAATCTGCAAGGAGGAAAGGATGAGCAACATAAAACGAGCAGGAAAGAGCATACGTACCCTCCATGGCTACTTCTTCGCAGCTTCCGCCTTATTCCTTTTCTCTTCTTCTCCGGCGTCGGCTTAGTCCTCGCAGTAGCCATGGGGTTTACCCCTCTACACCTCGTTCTAAGCTTCGTCCCGCGCAGACCTGGTAACATACACGACCTTGCTCTTCCTCGCCAAGTGTCGCTGGCGCGCAGTGTGTTGTGATTCTGCTGGAAAGCTCTAGAAGGAGTAATCCGGCATCGTGCCGAGAGTCGCTGAGTAAGTGCGAGAGGACAAGAACATTGTAGTACATTCTAGATATGATAGCAAAGTAGTATAAATACAAGCTCTGTAGGAGCAGTAGAATACAAGTTCATTTTACATCTGGCTTTACCAGCCTGGAGTCTACCCTGCGCAACACCTAGGATTCCAATACAGTGTAGGTCAGGAATCCAACGAAGATGAGGAAGGTAACTTGTTTGACTAAGGAGGAACGAGCCTGTGTCGGTGAGGTCTCGCCGACCTCCTCCTTGTACTTCGTTGTTCGAGGTGGCGTTCTCCACCTTGGGCATCGCATGCACTGCAAAACCCACAGATACCACAAGTAGAACTGGGAGGCACTCCGCCTCGCTGGTCCTCCTTCTAAAGCGATGAGCCCTCCGGACGTTGCATCGTTAACAGTACGAACAGCAAAGAAAGTTGTATTTAGGGGAAGGCTGTCGAGGACTAGAAACCACTTTGATTCTACTGATGTGTTAGCACTAGTAAAGGCAAAAGAGACACGTCGGCGTACCCAATGTCTAGATCGTTGTCCTCCACCTTTAAACATCCGCAGCTCAATCGGTATCCTTCGCCGCTACAAATGAGAAGTGGTTTCTTTTGGACGTGTGCTCTCTCGCGACAGTAGAGGTGTAGTGAACTTGCAATGAGAACTATATCAGAAACTGACGATAAAATTTTTGTAGATGACATACTGTGTCAGCAGAATACATAACAGCGAACCGTAATGAAAACACGGAATTTCGCTGTCCGTGCATACGAAAAGCGCAGGGTATACACCACGTTCGTTACCAAGAGGAGAGGCGTTTGAGTTTATCGGAGGCATGGGCCTTGAGCTTGTTCCAGGCGAGCCGTCGTCATGAGTCTCTGGTCATCACCGGCGAGTCTCCCATGGACATTCTTGACATCACGTTTGTTGCTCGAGCTCGTGGTAGTATCGGTCCAGCGTGGTCATCATGGTAAGGATTGTTTAGACATCAACGCGTCAACAAACAAGATCATTTTCCTGCACAGGACAAGGGCAAGCATCAGTAGCGAGCCGTGATCGTGGTCGATGACGAAGTGTTGTTTGGACGTCAACAAACAAGATGTTTCCTTTCTTCCTTCCATCATCATGTCTCCCGAAAACTCGGTATACTTTCGAACTGGACGCTGCATCCAGTGTCAAAGCTCATTTTGATATAGTTCCGTTCCATTATTGTCAGCGCCACCCGTAGCAACGTAAGATTCTTGGATGGAGTAATGCCAAATTTTCTCAACTTGGTGAGCTATCTCTCGCCGTGACCTTTTCTCGACACTAACTTCTTTTCAAGTGAATCGCGGGCGAGAGCGTCGACGATCATTCTTCAGCAACGTCCTGGACGGATACCGATGCATCCTCTCGAACTTTTGGCGTCCTTTTTTCTTCTACGGAAACTATCAATTCTTGAAGAGGGACGATCCTTTGGAGGTCAAATAGATACCTCTCGTAACTATGAGAGTGTTAGCATACTTTGGTAAGGTATATTTTCATTCCAGCTACTTTTACCAATATAACACATTACACGATGGTATAGCCCATTCATCCATGCAAAGCTGACTGGTCGGTCAAAGGTCCGAATTTTTCATTCCATGGGCATCTTCGGCTTTGTAGATTCTTGAGTACTGGCAAGCGGTGTTTGTGGTGAGGTTGGTCGATTGCTATGTACCGATCTACTCTCAGGCCGACCGTGTTTCCGTGATTGGGACCTTCCATTATTTCCGTGCGTCCCCTGTCTCTTCTTTCTTCTCGCTCTAACATTCGATGAAGATCAATGTTGATGGCTGAAGGATTTATCCCTTTCAATTATGAAGGCAAAGACTACCAGAGGTTGCCGACGGTCTCGATAGTCGTACATGTACTCATTCGGTCATGGCGCACGATGGGCCAGGTAAGTCTTGTTTAGTAGTACTTTCGAAAGTGCTTGTCTGACCATTAACTACTCCAGGTCCATCCCACGACTACCTCCATCCCCTGACCTCGCCGTTGATTCTATATCCCAGTCATCTTCTACGACGAACTCGGAGAAGCTTCCGGGGTTCGACACATTGCCCATTGAAGCTGTCGTTCTGGTCTAGCAGATGCGTTGACAGACAGGATGCAGCATCGACGCTGTGCTGAGAGATGGATGCCACAGGAGGCAGGTGGACAGGGATTGGTAGCCGTGTGAGAACAATGGCGAGATCCGCGACCCAGCTAGCATGACCGGTGTCGGACTGTCTGGCGGATGCCATAAGGGCAGTGTGAGCGAGAGAAGGAGGGAGAGAGATCAGTTTTCTCAAGAAGTGGCGCTCTATACTGAGTGTCCTACTCCATGAAGGCCAAGCAAATCGAACCCGTCCTGGATGCAGCTCTACCGCGGAAGGTCGGCCAACTTGTTAATGAAAATACCAGTAGATTGCACCTGCAGCAGCAAATCGACACGTCACCCAGACTCTACCTCCTGCATGATCGCCAGGAGCCACTAGAGGCACCAGCACATGCCTATCGCGTACTGTTCTTCCTCCACCACCTACATGTGACTACGACAAAACATAGAGTCACTACAACACGTCTGACGGTCTGATCTTGTCCGATCACTGCTTAGCGGTTGAACAACTTCATCGACACGCAAAGCTTTTCCTGCCTAGTGGCCAGTTACTCCTCCAAATGAAGGAATATTTTGAGAGAGGATCGTTGTGTCGCTTTTGCCTTGCATGGAAACTCCGGAAAACGTGCTGCTCCTGTGTATGGATAGTGATGAGGTGGTCTCAGTGAGATCAACTTCCTTTGTTGATCTGATCCCGCTGTTCCCAAGCCTCCCTCTCTCCCATATCACACCAGGAAGCGTACGAAGGATGCTTAAAATATGAATATTCACAGGAGTAACCATCAGTTAGTGCGCTCATCTCCGTGCGGTGGGGATGTGGGTGGCCATTTCCTTCTGTTTTTGATGCCCGCTGATAGACCGTGTAGGTTTGGAGGGCTGAGTACATAGACCATCTCTACCACATCTGTGTTCAGACCGTTATGGTCAATGGGCACGCAGAGAGCACGTTGGGCCTTTGTTGTAGAGCTCATATTTCTGATAGGCGTGATAGTGCAACCACTCCGCCGTTGGACGAGAGACTGTGTGTTCGCTCCCGTATATAGCTAGGTATGGCATCATTCTTTGTGTCAGTGTCTTTCTGGAAATTAATTCGTAATAAAGACCCGAATACAGAAATTATGAAATGTTCGTCCATGATTGACCGCGTGCTAAAGTCAGCTATCCGTGACGATGCATTGACTGTATACTCAACTACCACCACTTGTGTGGCATTACTACAAATGCATCTGAGTTCGGTGCACTTCGTGTAACCGAGCCCAGACGTATTCATGAATTACGCCTAAACGAATTCTGGTACCGAAGTGTCAGATTACAGTATCCGTTTTCTGTCGACACTACATTGCGCAGAATTGGACTCTTCCGAATATTATATTACCGCCTTCCAGCGAATGACAGGCGGGATGGTCAGAGAAGGCTGAGGGGCCATTTTTGACTCATTCTCCCTCGGTTGGGTCCCGCGCATCACGATAACATACCGTTTGGCATTGAAGGAGGCTTCGGGATTTCTGATCATCATACGCATCACTCGTTCTCTTCCATTCGACCTGGGCACTCATCCGCCTGTATCTTCTTTTCTACTCCATTGCTGATGACCTTCGCCGCCCAGAGAAGGTGATTCGGAACGCTATAAAAGAGGGGGACTATACCAGTAGGTATTATTCTCAAGCCCTCACAACTGTAGAGCTTATTAATCTCACTTCACAATGTTCACTCATATCTTTCTCCTGGCTCTACCTCTCCTTGCCAGCGCCAGGGTTATCCCTGTCGTCCTTACTCGTAATGATATTACGGGCGGGCAGCGTTCTACGCTCTACCCCGTTGTCGGCCCTAACGCTCCGCCCATCCCAGTCATGGCCCGTGACAATAGTTTGGTTATTATAGGCAGACAGGTTACGATCCCTGCTCTACCTGCTCCTCCTGCTCTTCCCGCTATACCTGCTATTCCTGTTCTTACAGGCAGACAGATCACCATTCCAGCTCCACCCGCCATTCCCGCTCCACCCGCCATTCCCGCCATTCCTGCCATTCCTGCCATTCCCACACCTCCTGCCGTTCCAGCTCCACCCGCCATTCCCACCATTCCCGCTATTCCTGCCATTCCCGCACCTCCTGCCGTTCCAGCTCCGCCAGCTCCACCCGCTATTCCCGCCATTCCTGCCATTCCCACACCTCCTGCTGTTCCAGCTCCACCCGCCATTCCCGCCATTCCCACCATTCCCGCCATTCCAGCTCCTCCTGCCATTCCAGACATCCCTCTTGCGGGCAGGCAGGTTGTCACCATCTCCCCAATCATCTCTCCAGTCCTTCGTCGTGGAGAATGATTTCGTTAGCAACACTTCCTCTCTCAAGTTAATCATATGCCCACGTTTTATTCAAACAGAGCCGCCTTGTTTATCTTTCGGACCAAGAAAAGTTTTATGGATCAGGGCCTTTTGGTTGTGCTTTCGTTTGTTAGATGTTCATCATAGCTCTCTGAATGCCGACTCAGAGGGCCCCAAAACCTTTTAATTCTTTTTTCGGAATCTCATCGTTGTTGGAAATAGCAATAAAATAGATCAAGAAAATCGTATTGCTGGACAGCGGATAGTAGCAAATGTTTATCACTAGTTACATGTATAAAAATTGAGGAGTTGTACCACCATGCCTATAGAATTTATAGGCTCGACGGCGCAGTCCTAACCGATATATGCGTGCCCGTTGATCACAAGGGTCAGAAAACGAACGTGGTCAAGATGGTCCACGTACTCAGCTCTCCCGTGAACTACAGGGTCTGTCAGCATGCACCAAGAACGAAAACGAAATGGCTACTGACGACTTTGTATATCCCTATGGGAAGGTTATCAGTCCCCTAGTTGACGCGTTCTACATCCCCATATCCGCTAATAAATTGGTCAAGTGGCTGAGCGCTTGCGTTCTGCTCCATGAAGGTCAAGCAAACCGAACCCATCCCGGATGGGAAGTGCTCCAGGTGGTTGACCAGTAAACATCAATAGACGAGAAAGAGGATTGCTTCAACAGGAGGTGTGTCGTTCCAAGGTGTTCGTAGAAAACGACTAGGATAAAGAATTTGATAACGATGATAGACCTGGGTCATCTATGGGTGAAACAGACATTTCGACAAGTACAACAGAAGACTGACCTGATGTATGGCTATCGAGGTTGCGGACGACGTTCTGGTACTCTTTGCCTTGATAGGTGAAAGCCTTCAGTCAGCGGCGTGAATCTGCAGCGAATGTTAGAAGAAGAAAGGTAGATCATGAGAGACGGAGCCGTACCATATACCGGCGAATCTAAAGACATCCATAGCTGATGCATATGCTTCACTCGTCTTCCACTTTCTCTTCGTCTAAGAAGAAATTCGTTGAGCGCGTCTCGCAACGGCGGTAGTCTCGAAGACTTGAATATCATACATGGTGGTTGATGGAGCACGAGAAGAATTGGTCGACGCGGCGTGAACATTGCTGACGGCATATTATTTGAAAGGATAGCAAAATGACAAGGGGATATCAGCTGCCGAATAAATCTGCAAGGAGAAAAGGATGAGCGACATAAAACGGGGAGAAATTTAATTATACTTAAATAAGATTGAAAAAGAGCATACGTACTCTCCAAGGCTACTTCTTCGCAGCCTCCACCTTATTCCTCTTCTCTTCTTTTCCGGCGTCGGCTTAGTCCTCGCAGTAGCCGTGGGGTTTACCCCTCTAAACCTCGTTTTAAGCTTCGTTCCGCGCAGACCTGGTAACATACACGACCTTGCTCTTCCTCGCCAAGTGTCGCTGGCGCGCAGTGTAGGCCGGGAATCGGACGAAGATGAGAAGGTGACTCGTTTGATTACAGCCGTTTGCATACAGCTTGACAGTCAGGGGCGTTTCCATGGATGATGAAAGGAAGTTCGGACTTCGTCATAAATCGCGGTTTTGGGACTTCAAGCGCATGAAATGGCCTCCGAGATCGCCGAAATAGCCATAAACCACTCATAAACGTGTCATCAACCCCCTAAACGATGGCTTATGACGAAGTCCAAATCACTCTCTTCTCTCGCGCAAAACACGCGCTACTGTCAAGCTGTCTGCAAACAGCTGTAAGGAGGAACGAGCTTGTGCTGGTGATCAAGGTCTCGCTGTCCTCCTCCTTGTGCTTCGTTGTTCGAGGTGGCGTTCTCCACCTTGGGCATCGCATGCACTGCAAAACCCACAGATACCACAAGTAGAACTGGGAGGTACTCCGCCTCGCTGGTCCTCCTTCTAAAGCGATGAGCCCTCCGGACGTTGCACCATTAACAGTACGAACAGCAAAGAAAGTTGTATTTAGGGGAAGGCTGTCGAGGACTAGAAACGGCTTTGATTCTACTGATGTGTTAGCACTAGTAAAGTCAAAAGAGACACGTCGGCGTACCCAATGTCTAGATCGTTGTCCTCCACCTTTAAACATCCGCAGCTCAATCGGTATCCTTCTCCGCTATGAATGAGACGTGGTTTCTTTTGGATGTATGTTCTCTCGCGACAGTAAAGGTGTGGTGAACTTGCAATGAGAACTATATCAGAAACCGACGATGAAATTTTTGTAGATGACCTACTATGTCAGCAGAATACATAACAGCGAACCGTAGTGAAAACACGGAATTGCGCTGTCCGTGTGTATGAAAAGCGCAGGGCACACATTACGTTCGTTCGTCACCAGGCGCTGGGCTGAGGGCGAGCCGTCGTCACGAGTCTCTGGTCGTCAACAACTAAGTCAGTGGTCACCGGCAAGTCTCTCGTGGACATTCTTGACATCGCGTTTGTTGCTCGAGCTCGTGGTGGTATCGGTCCAACGCAGTCATCATGGTAAGGGTTGTTTGGACATCAATGCGTCAACAAACAAGATCATTTTCCTGTGCAGGGTCATGCATGGTTTGCGCCTGT
This sequence comes from Armillaria borealis, assembly GCA_030435635.1. Lineage (NCBI taxonomy): Eukaryota > Fungi > Basidiomycota > Agaricomycetes > Agaricales > Physalacriaceae > Armillaria > Armillaria borealis. Next base: position 98,632 of record JAUEPT010000071.1, on the reverse strand, counting down.
TCGACATCTTCCGACTTATGTCTTGCTACGAATCAGATATCGGATCGCTCTGTCCATGCTTAACATGAAAGCTACCCCTTGGCCTACACCTGACATTATTGGAGAGCTCTCTCCCACTCTTCGTGGACTCAGAGAATCCTTTCGGCTCAGTCCCCCGGCTACCGGGCAAAAATCGGTTACTTCAGTCTACTCTCCTCTCAGGAGTCAGGACGTTCGCCACTTCACATTTGCTTGGACGTCCCTTCATTCGTGATGCCGTCACATTTAGATGCCATTTTGGAACATATTGCTACCCATTTCAACGGTGATCAGACATACTTCAGCATCCACGGACCTGTCTCTGCCCTTCTGGCCATTTTCCGCTCTTACGCACCATCCCTGTGGTCATATACTCCTCTAGATCTAGCCCAGCTCTCGCCGACAACTTCAGCATGTTTTCCTCGGCGCCCTTTCTCCAAGATGTCGCTGTCTCCGGGTATCTTGACCAATGGCGAAAGCTCTTTGCGATCAGTGTCGCTTTCCCAGCTCATCGCGCTCATCACAGCCATCCAGGTGCAAATCCGGATTTCTATGCCTGCGTAAAGGAGGTCGGTGTATCGTGGAACCTCCACTTCGTCATCAATACGTGGCGCACCATCCGATCCTCCACGCTATCCGATGCCCAGCTCCTTCCCGTCTTAACGAATAACGATATCCGGACGATGACGTTGAACGGCGAGATCCTGTCTGTGCTGGACCGGTACTCCTTGCTGAACTGGAAGGAGTTATTCCTTTACAGTGAGTACGCGCGCTATGTGGTTGGATCGGAAGCTGATCCTGCGGGTATCAGGCCCTTTCTTCATTTGTGTGGTTCTCAGAGTGCAATGTACAAGCATTTTCTTACTTCAGACCAATATCTCTTTCGACGTTCAAAGGTATTTGGAAACTTCGGTCAACGTCTTCGACGAAACTCACCATCACCGTTACTTCGGCGACTCGAGCGTATGTACATGTTGCTCGAGAGCTGACGTTCGAGGAAGGTAAACCTGGTGTCCTCCCAGAGCTCCAGCGTTCGAGGTGGCGAGCGCCTGAAGGTATTTATACCTTTCAGCCTGCTCAAAATAGCATCCCCGAGGTGTACTCGATGTCCCGGAGGTTTCGCGATAAAGACCAAAATGGACGATAGGGATGTCCTTAGCGAGAATATCATCGCCCAGATGAGATGATTGCGTGAAATGAAGGCTGTCCGTCTATCTCTTTCGGCTCCCACGCAAAACCTCACAGAAGCCAGTTAGACCAGAACATGTTTTCTGCCCGACATAAACTTTATACTCTGCTTCTTAGGAAGAGACTATTATTGTCTCAGCACCTTGATAGATGGAACTACTGGTTCTCAGTCATGCTTCCCATGCATTCTGTGAACCCTTTCTTACACGGCGACCAGCGATTCTAAGTTCACCCTCCAGTGAAGCTTCTCACAATCTTTCCCATGGCCTATCTTGGTATGTGTTTGGATCTGTCATTGATATCGAACTTACGAACGTTCTCTCCAAGAATATTCGGAAACGGGGCGAGTGTCTTCTCGTTATCACCCAGTCTCCAACATCTGTGACGTCTCTGGAACTCCGACCAGCGATGCATGTCCCGCATAGGCGTTATTGACCAGCCACCCTTCAGTTGGATTCTTGACAGAGCTCGCTCTTGTTGGGTCAGACATTGCTCGTATTCAGGTAGGTATAGAACAATTATTGGTGTCCAAGGCCATCGAAGTCGCCCCCGGTCGCCTTGTCCCCAGTACAGATGAACACGACATTATGGAAAGAGGATAGCAGAAAGGTTTGTACTGATTCTCTCAATACTACATTGAATTAAATTGGTATTTTCCGAGCAGCACCGCGGTCAATATGTCGCAATAGTCCACAATGTCGGGACGGTGGCGGGGAGCATCAATCTTCACCCGAGATGCTAGATCTCCGTAAAACATTCTCCTACATCTCCCATAGCCATGTCTTGCGCAAACGAGCGACGGAGCCCATTCACGGAAAAGTTGATGCTGTGACAAGAGACTATTTTGATATTCGCTTCGGTTTCTCACACCACCATGAAAACGTATCCTGTGGGCGAGGCTTCATGATCCTTGACTGCGTCATTCGCGTCATCCGCGTCACTCTTTCAATCTACTTGTTGCGGGCACTCACACAGCTACACTTCATGACCTCAGTCCAGGCTATAAAAGAGGGGATTAAAGCACCAGGCAATCTCAAGCTTTCACAACCGTAACAGCTTAATCTCACTTCACAATGTTTGCTCGTATCTCTCTCCTGGCTCTACCTCTTCTTGCGACCGCCAGTATCCTTCCCCGTGGCGGTGGCGAAGGCGTTGCTTGCGCGACTGGTACCGTGCAGTGCTGTGATGATACTCAGAGCGCGAGTCTGCTTCCCGCTGCTGATCTCTGACGCGAAAGTTGACTGAAATCATTAGCCGACCGAATTGACTGCCCCCGTTTCGACCCTCTTGGGCAGCCTCGGAGTCGTCATTAGTCAACTCACCGGCAGTGTGTAGGTCTTCCGTATTTTCAATAGATGGCGGTTCGGATGGCTGATTCCTTCGTTCTATAGCGGCGTGTCCTGCGTCCCGATCACCGTCATTGGTGTTGGTGGAACCCAGTGCAGCAACCAAGTCGACTGCTGTACTGACAACAACTTCGTCAGTAATGGTGTTATACCGATTGACTCTATGCTCATATTTCCTTAGAATGGCCTTGTTTCTCTAGGCTGCTCTCCCCTCAACATCGGCCTCTAAGGGACTGGGGAGAAGAAGTGTTTTGGCAATTGTTTTAAATGTGGATTCGTTTGTTGATTGAATAAGGAAAACAATATTGCTGGGCAGTAGCAAATGTGTCAATGACTACCATGTTTTAACTTTCTGATTTCTATTCTTTCCTGTCGGCCGTTACCTTCAAGAGCAGAGAGCTGCGAGGCGAATGTTCTCTTAGTTGGACAAAGAACTGCCCTATCGACATGCTCCATGGCGTCAGCGCATCTGGAAACACGTCTTTCATTCTATAGCTACATAAACAAACTCGTATTTTTCCCAAGCGCGTATCTCCTGACCGTGAACGAGAGTCCAATTCTGCTTCGCCGAGTCGCTGGGACCGCGACATCTTGGAAGATGAAGGGTGCCCCAACGATTCCATGATATTATCACGGAAATCACGACGAAATACGACCAGATTTGAGAGGGGAGGCGATTTGGCCTGGTGGATCTATTCTGCTCGATATGAATATCTGTAGCGTCCAGTGTTGTGGCTAAGGTCTTAAGCTTAGCTTAATTTAAGCCTTAATTGACGAAGCAGATTTTCCTAAGGCTTAGTTAACCTTAAGCGGAACTCCGGCACGGTTGCCGAAGAAGCCGGAGCGGCAAAACTCCCCTTCCTTCCCGGCACTTGATCTTTCAAAGGCATGAAAATGGAGACGTATGCATTCCACAGGTGTATACAAGCTAGTCTATGAAAGAAGAAGCCATTAAATACCCTTTGTAACACAAAATTAGGCCGCCTTTTGGCCCCAGCAATAGCTTTCCCTTACTGAAATTAACCTTAAGAAAATACCTTAACCACAACGCTGGTAGCGTCGCCGCTCAGGCTCGCCGTTTCCGACGAAACTCTCCTCTTTCAATGTTCATACCTCATACCCGCCTGTATTATTCGGTATCGATGTACCTCAAGATGGAAAAAGATTCTCTCGTTGCCAAAAATTACAAGCTATCAACTGTATTACATCGTTCGTCTAGCTTTCAGAGATCTCAGCAGTCGAAGCTCAACAGCCGGTTATACCGGCCCGACCGTTCGCCGGTTTCTTGCTCTTTGACCATCATTATCATGGTCGCCTACATATCTTTTGTTTCTGGTCGCACAATCAATGAGGATCACCTTCAACAACATCCGAATAGGATTCAGTACTGTGCTCATTCGATTCGTATCATGGCCAACGCCTTCACGTTGTAGTGTTATGCACATCTGCCGCGATGACAATTATCGTCTCTTCTCTTGTTCCCTACTTATCCACTGTCATGGTCAGCTAACCTACGGAAAACATTTCTTCGATTTTTGGATGGTGATGACTACAGATTAGCGATTATACTGTGGTACGTTCTAATCATTGACCGTCATAAAATCAAGCAATACACCGTAGCTAGTTTATATTGTTCTAGGAACCGCGTCGTTCTTCGGTAATTTCCCTGTAGTGCGTCGTGCAGCTCAAGTGCAGCTCCTGTCGCGAAATCGTTGCTCAAAGTAGGTACGCTCGTCTTCTTTCTACGATGAGCCCGAATTTAGGTTGTATTCTCAGGATACGGTGATTGACCAGTTCCGATTGTCTAGTGTTGGGGCTGAAGGTGATATCGGAATATGCGGCGAAGGAACCTTGGAAAATGAGCGAGCAAGCAGTAGGAAGACTGGACATCCCTCTTTGCTCGTTTTGCGGGTCTATTCGCCATGATGAGTTGTCTGGATTGTGCTTCGGAGCGCATATGGAGCACGTGCATACGATTTTGTTCTGCGATTTCTCGAAGTGATGTACCATTCAACATACATGGAACATAACATTCTAGGAAATAAACTTCCAACACGTGCATCCTGGGTTTTAAAGTTCGAACCTAATTCTTGCTTCGATCTCTTGACTTTTTCACTCATCATCCTCAGTGTCGTTGTCCTCGAAAGCTCCGAATTTTTGACGAAAGTACGTATCCTTCTCTAAGGAGAAGATGCTTCTCTAATCTTGCTCTAATCAGCTCGTCTTGGTCTACAGACATTGACCAGCCCTAGGACGATCCGTTATCGATGGAATCAGGGTGTTCTGCTGTTCGTCAATAGATCTCGCCCGCATCAAGTCATCTCATAATATGTTTTCAGGAAATGTCTGGTTGCCATGGGCACTATACTCCAAAAAATATGGCTGTGGGGCCGCATGCGATGTGCAGCGATATCATGGTGCTCCTTCGTACGGGGCAGTCATCAGAAGATCTATACTCGGCGACATTAGCCTCGGTGATAGAACACATACGCCTCCTCGAATCAGAGATCGTTTCCCGCGATGAACTGCTTCAGTCACAGGCTACTACACCGCTCAAGGCTCCTCTCCGGCACGAACGCGATCTTGCTGTGCAGGACCTCAAAAATCATAAGTCCATTTTTGCGCCCGTTCGACGTCTTCCGAACGATGTCTTGTTACGTATCTTCCAAATGTCCATTGACGGAAAGGTTGACCCTGACGTGAAAACCACCCCCTGGCTTCTTGGTTACATCTGTCATCACTGGAGAGCTCTCTCCCGTTCCTTATGGACTAACATATTTCTCGTGAGCCTGCGCTCTCACCTCTCATCCGGTCAACGTAACCTACGCAAACATCTCCTCTCCCTGTCCGGAGATTTGCCACTCAGGATGGACGTCATGATCATACATATACATCATCATAGCACTGGGATACCTGGCCAGGTTTGCCCAGGCGATGATAGAGACATTATCTGGGACGATATCGCTCTCCATTCACACCGATGGTCTCATATAACCCTTTCCATACAAGGAGGGCCATTGTCAGCCTTCCAGAACTTCTCTCGCAAATTACCCCTCCTACGCAGCCTGTCTTTGTCAGCATCTGGTCTTACCAACTATCACATCGGTCGTCTGTTTCCCTCAGCTCCCCTTCTCCAAGATCTCACCTTTGACGGAACTATCGTCCTGTGGCGGGAACTTGCTCGAGCGATGCCTCTTTCCCAGCTCGTCAAGCTATCAGTGAAAGTAACAATGCATAGACTAGATGACCCCAGCCCAGATTTCTATACCTGCATGAAGGAGGCTACCATGTTGGAGAACCTGGAGTTTTCCGTTTCTCGTGATAAAGATCATGTGGTCCAAACATCTACACCGTCCAATTCACAGCTCCTTCCCACCTTCGTCCATAACAAAATTCAGAATCTGAAGTTGGACAGCGATATTCTTTCCATTCTGGATCGGTGCTCCATTCCAAACTTGAAGGAAATATACATTTCCGGCAAGCACAGAAATTATCTGGCTGGACCAGAAGTCGAATATGGGGTCGGACCTCTCCTTCGTTTTGTGGAGCGCTCAGAGTGCAGCGTAGAAGCATTCTCCTGCTACGACTTCAAACCAGTGCCACTATCAGAGTTCAATGGCTTATGGAAGCAGTGGTCGTCGTCATTGACAAAACTCGCCATGTTCGTCACTTCAGCGACTCGTGTAGATGCTGTTCGAGAGCTGACATTCGAGGAGGGCAAACCTAGTATCCTTCCAAACCTCCAGCATTTGACGTTGTTTGCGCTTGAAGGTGTGTCTATCTTCAAGGATGATAGCCTTCTCAAAATGGCATCATCACGGCTTACTCGGTGTCCCGGAAGTTTTACGACACTTGCGATAAGGATTGGGACGTACAACGGCAAGGTCCTCAGCCAGGAAATTATCACTCAAATGAAGCGTCTGCGTACTGAGATGAGGGCAGAGGGTGTCTGTGTTAAACTCTATTTGGCTCAGAATTTGCTAGATTATTTCCGAGATTATTTCGAAACTGATGAACGCTTCACCAAGTTTGTAGAAGAGAGAAAAGCGTAGTAGTATGAATGTTGTACACAGTATGTAATGCCGCTATACAAAAGCTGAATCTTGCGTCCGATAAATTATAATTGATAGTCGCCTTGAGACTGGGGAGCACTTGAGCTACCAAGCTTGATGTTGATAATGTTAAGAATGACGAACATAGCATGATGTGAGATGCCTCACCATCAAAGCTACACGAAAAGAGCCGAGGTCGTGATCGTGGTCGATGACGAAGTGTTGTTTGGACGTCAACAAACAAGATCTTTCCTTTCTTCCTTCCATCATCATGTCTCCCGAAAATTCGGTATACCTTCTTGACGCTGCGTTCAGTATCAACGCTCGTCTTGCTATTGTTACGTTTCATTATTGTCAGCACCACCGGTAGCAACTTGATGAAATCGTCTCAACTTGGTGAGCTATCTCTCATCGTGACTTTTTCTCGACGCTAACTTCTTTTCAAGTGAATCGTGCCAAGAGCGTCGACAATCGTTCTTCAGCAGCATCCTGGTCGGATACCGATGCATCCTCTCGAACTTTTGGCGTCCTTTTTTCTGCGACGGAAACTATCAATTCTTGAAGAGGGACGATCCTTTGGAAGCCAAAAAGATACCTCTCGCGGCTACGATGGAAGTGTTAGCATATTTCGATAAGGTATATTTTTCATTCCCCCTACTTTACCAATATAACACATTACACGATGGTATAGCCCATTCATCCATGCAAAACTGACTGGTCGGTCGAAGGTCCGCATTTTATCGTTCCATGGGCATCTTCGGCTTTGTAGATTGTTGAGTACCGGCAAGCGGCGTTCGTGGTGAGGTTGGTCGATTACTATGTACCGATCTACTCTCAGGTCGACCGTGTTTCCGTGATTGGGACTTTCTATTATTTCCGTGCGTCCCCTGTCTCTTCTTTCTTCTCGCTCTAACATCCGATGAAGATTCATGTCGATGGCTGAAGGATTTATCCCTTTCAATTATGAAGGCAAAGACTACCAGAAGTTGCCGGTGGCCTCAGTGATAGTTGTACATGTACTCATTCGGTCATGGCGCACGACGGGCCAGGTAAGTCTTGTTTAGTAGTACTTTCAAAAGTGGTTGTCTGACCATTAACTACTCCAGGTCTATCCCACGATTACCTCCAACCCCTGACCTCGCCGTTGATTCTATATCCTGGCCATCTTCTACGACCAACTCGGAGAAGCTCCCGGGGTTCGACACATTGCCCATTGAAGCCGTCGTTCTGGTCTAGCAGATGCTTTGACAGACAGGATGCAGTGTCGACGCCGTGCTGGGAGATGGATGGCACGGGAGACAGGTTGACGGGGATTGGTAACCGTGTGAGAACGATGGCGAGATCCGCAACCCAGCCAGTCTGGCGGATGCCATGAGGGCAGTGTGAGCGAGAGAAAAAGGAGGGAGAGAGACCAGTTTTCTCAAGAAGTGGCGCTCTAAACTGAGTATCCTACTCCATGAAGGCCAAGCAAATCGAACGCGTCCTGGATGCGGCTCTACTCCGGAAGGTTGGTCAGCTTGTTGATGAAAATATCAATAGATTGCACCTGCAACAGCAAATCGACGCGTCACCCAGACCTGCACGATCGCCAGGAGCCGCTGGGGGCACCGGCACATGCTTATCGCGTATTGTTCTTCTTCCACTACCTGCATGCGACCACGACAAAACATAGAGTCGTTATAACACGTCTGACGGTCTGATCTTGTCCGATCACTGCTTAGCGGTTGAAAGGCTTCATCGACACGTAAAGTTCTTCCTGCCTAGTGGCCAGTTACTCCTCCAAATGAAGGAATACTCCGAGAGAGGCCCGTCTGTGTCACTTTTGCCTAGCGTGGAAACTCCGGAAAATGTGTCGCTCCTGTGTATGGATAGCGATGAGGTGGTGAGATCAGCTTCCTTTGTCAGTCTGTTCCTGCTGCTCCCAAGCCTCCCTCTCTCCCACATCACGCCAGAAAGCGTGCGAATGGTGCTTAAAACATTGATATTCAAAGGGCCAACAAACGGTTAGTACGGACATCTCCGTGCAGTGGGGTTGAGTGATGTGCGTGGTCATCTCATTCTGTTTTTGATGTTTGCTGACAGACCGTGTAGGTTTGGAGAGCTGAGTACATGGACCATCTCTACCACATCTGTGTTCAGACTGTTATGGTCGACGGGCACGCAGAGAGCGCTTAGGGCTTTTGTCGTAGAGCCTATATTTCTGATAGGCGTGATAGTGCAACAACTCCACCGTTGGACGAGAGAGAGAGTTCGCTCCCGTATCTAGTTAGGTATGGCACCGTTCTTTGCGTCTGTGTCTTTCTGGAAATTGATTCATGACAAAGACCCAAATACAGCGTTCGTTCATGATTGACCTCGTGCTAAGTCGCCAGATGCCGAAATATGGTGACAGCTATCCGTGACGAGCCATTGGCCGCACGTCCAATCACCACCGCTTGCGCGGCATCGCTACGAATGCACTTGAGTCCAACACACTCCGTGTGACCGTGCCCGGACGCATTCATGGCATATGCCTAGACCCATTCTGGTACCGAAGCGTCAGATCACAGTATCTGTACATTGCACAGAATTGGTCTATTCCGAATATTACCGCCATCCAGTGAATGACAGGCGGGATGTTCAGAGAAGGCTGAGGGGCCATTTTTGACTGAGTCTCCCTCGCTCAGTCCCGCACATCATGAAAACATACGTTCGGTGTTGAAGGAGGCCTAACGATTCCTGACCGCGTCATATGCGTCATTCGTTCCCCTCCACTCGACCTGGGCACTGATCCGCCTGTATCTTCTTTTCTACTCCATGGCTGATAACCTCCGTCGCCCAGAGAAGACGACTCAGAAAGCTATAAGAGAGGGGGACTAAACCAATAGGTATTATTCTCAAGCTCTCACAACTGTAGAGCTTATTAATCTCACCTCACAATGTTCACTCATATCTCTCTCCTGGCTCTACCTCTCCTTGCCAGCGCCGGGGTTATCCCTGTCGTCCTTCCCCGTAATGATATTACGGGCGGGCAGGGTTCTACGCTCTACCCTGTCGTCTGCCCTAACGCTCCGCCCATCCCAGTCATTGGCCGTGACGATAGTTTGGTTATTACAGGCAGGCAGGTTACGATCCCAGCTCTACCCGCTCCTCCTGCCCTTCCCGCTATTCCCGCTATTCCCGCTCTTCCTGTTCTTATAGGCAGACAGATCACCATTCCCGCTCCCCCCGCTCTCCCAGCTCCTCCCGCCCTTCCAGCCCTTCCCGTTCTCGCAGCCAGACAGATTACCTTTCCAGCTCCGCCCGCCTTTCCCGCACCTCCAGCCTTTCCCGCACCTCCCGCACCTCCTGCACCTCCCGCACCTCCTGCACCCCCAGCCTTTCCCGCCCCTCCTGCTCCCCCTGCTCCCCCGGCCTTTCCCGCACCTCCTGCTCCTCCTGCTCCCCCAGCCTTTCCCGCTCCACCCGCTTTTCCCGCTCCTCCTGCCATTCCTGCCATTCCTCTTGCGGGCAGGCAGGTTGTCACCATCTCCCCAATCATCTCCCCAGTCCTTCGTCGTGGAGAATGATTTCGTTAGCAACACTTTCTCTCTCTCAAGTTAATCATACGCTCACTTTTTTTCAAACAGAGTGGCCTTGTTGACGAATTTATGAATCAGAGCGTTATGATCGTGGTCAGATGTATGAAATAGATCAAGAAAATCGTATTGCTGGATAGTAGCAAATGTTTATGACTAGTTAGTTACATGTATAAAAATTGAGGAGTTGTACCGCCATGCCTATAGGCTCGACGGCGCAGTCCTAACCGATAAATGCGCGCCCGTTGATCACAAGGGTCGGAAAACGAACGCGGTGAAGATGGTCCATGTACTCAGCTCTCCCGTGAACTACAGCGTCCGTCAGCATGCACTAAGAACGAGAATGAAATGGCTACTGACATTTCTGCAAAGGTACTCAGTTCCCTAGTTGACGCGTTCCACACCCCCATATCCGCTACTGAATTGGTCAAGTAGCTGTCTAACGCGAATGTCCCGCTCCATGAAGGGCGAGCAAACCGAACCCATCCTGGATGGGGAAGTGCTCCAGGAGGTTGGCCAGTAGATATCAATAGACGAGAAAGAGAATTGATTCAACAGGAGGTGTGTCGTTCCAAGTTAAATGACTAGGATAAAGAATTTCATAACGATGATAGACCTAGGGCATCTATAGGTGAGATAGGCATTCGACAAGTACAACAGAAGACTGACCTGGTGTACGGCTATCGAGGTTGCGAGCAACGTTCTGGTGCTCTTTGCCTTGATAGGTGAAAGCCTTCAGTCAGCGGCGTGAATCTTAGAATGAGAAAGGAAGATGAGAGACGGAGCCGTACCATATACTGGTAAATCTAAAGACATGCATAGCTTTATGCAGGCCCGTCTATGCACGTCTTCTACTTTCTCTTCGACGACACAGTCAAGAAGATGTTCGTTGAGCGCGTCCCACAACGACAGTGGTCTCGAAGACTCGACTGTGTCATCTGTATCATACATGGTGATTGATGGAGCACGGGAAGAATTGGCTGACGTGGCATGAACGTAGAACAGTTTGCTGCCAGCATGAGGATAGCAAAATGACAAGACGATACCAACTGCCGAATAAATCTGCAAGGAGAAAGGGATGAGTAGCATAAAACGGGCAGAAAAGAGCATACGTACCCTCCAAGGTTACTTCTTCGCAGCCTTCACCTTCGCGTTCGCCTGTGCATCCCTCTTCTATTCTTCTCCGGCGTCGGCGTAGTCCTCGCAGTAGCCGTGGAGTTTGCCCCTCTAAATCGTCCTTTAACGACCCGGTGACGACAGGACTCGCAGCCAGCATAAATTTGAATTGGTCTGAGTATCTACACAAGTCAACACTAAAACACGGACCTGGGCAGACCTGGTAGCATATACGACCTTTCTCTGCCTCGCCAAGTGTCGCTGACACGCAGTGAAGACCAGCCAGAAGAGGAATCCGACGAGGATGAGGAAGGCGACTAGTTTGACTAAGGAGGAACGGCTGAGGTCTCGTCCTCTTCCTCCTTGTGCTTCGATTCCGGTCGCTCTTTGAGGTCGCATTTTCCGCCTTGTGTATGTCATGCACCATAAAAGCCACAGATACCACAAGTAGAACCGAGAAGTACTTTGTTTATGGCCACGATTGCACGCTTCGTTGGTCCTCCTTCCAAAGCGATGAGCCCTCCGGACGTTGCATCGTTAACAGTACGAACAACGAAGCTATCGAGGATAGGTGCCCAGTGCGTGTTGCGTCAAGTTTAGGAGAGCGACGACTGCCTAGAAGCTGCTCTGATTCTACTGATGTGTTAGCACTAGTAAAGGCAAAAGAGACACGTCGGCGTACCCAATATCTAGATCGTTATCCTCCACCTTTGCAGAAGTCGGCGCCTATGACCTCTCACATCCGCAGCTCGATCGATGTCCTTCTCCGCTATAAATAAGACGGGGTTTCTTCTCAATGTTTGCTCTCTCGAGACGGAAGGGTATGGTGAACTTATACTGAGAAATATATCAGAAACCGACGAGGAAATTTTTGTAGACTACCTACTGTGTTGGCGGAATATATAACAGCGGACCGTAGTGAAAACACGGAATTTCGTCGTCCGTGCATACGAACAGTGCAGGGCATACACTACGTTCGTTCGTTGCCAAGAGGGGAGGCGCCTTGAGCTTGTTCTAGGCGAGCTGTCGTCCAAGACACGAGTCCCCGTTCGTCCACGTCACCAGCGAGTCTCCCGTGGACATTGTTGACGTCGCGTTTGTTGCTGGAGCTTGTCGTAATATCGGCCCAGCGCGTCGAGGTGGTGGTCACGGTAAGGGATGTTTGGACGGCAACGCGTCAACAAACAAGACCATTTTCCTTCTTTCCTTCCAATGCCACCATTATGGACACCAAATGCACACGTAGAATGCTCTGCCGTGGACCAAGTTCTTGACGAGCCGGTTATTGCCAGAGCCCATCGCGATATCGGTCTAGCTTACCAGCGCACCACAGGGTGCAATCAATAGTAATATTAGAATTGAGTAATGCCGACGCTCTTCAACGTGGTGATAACTATTTCTCTTGATTTTTTCTTGACACTGACCTTCTTTTCAAGTGATCCATCCAAGATTCATCGTGAAGAGCGTCAGCAATCTATCGATATCTTCAGCAGCCTCTCGGTCAGACACTTGAGCAGCCTTGCATCTGGTGTCCTTTTTCCTGTGATCCGGGGACCTATCATTCTTGAAGCTTGAGCTTGAAAGCTTGAAGTTCGAAGAGTAACCCACGCTTTGGAGTTCGGTTGCGATGGGAGCGTTAACACACCTATTAGGTATGTTTCCCATTACGCTCTGATTCGTTTTTGGATGCTCATGCTTTCATTTCCAGCACTGGGTAGTACCTTTAGATGGGGTTGGATGGGCTTTGCTGTGAAGACTTCCCGCGTGCACCCATTTATTTACACGTCTCCTTCGAAAACTGACTGTCGGACATAGGACGGTATTATACCCTTCCACGGACACAGATAATTACGCGCGGGGAGGACAAGGACCTTATCATTGCCGGGTACATTTCCCGTCTTCATTCCATTCACTTCCTTCGTTCTCATTGTGTTTGTTCTAGGCTTGAATCTTGTCCTTTAACGATCTATTCCTGACGGAGGTTTCGTGTGCATACGGGCCAGCATAACTAGCTATATCCGTTGATATACAGGACCTTGAGAACTCGCCCATTGATCACAAAAGTCAGGACACTGAGACGATCCCATTCTACCGGGAGGTCTCTCCACACGCAAGCAGATATCCCGAAACAAAGCCTAGTACATCTCCACAACCGAAGTATTTGCTGCCATGCACATTGGCTGTTCCATCGAATGTATAAACTCCGTCAGGTATCCGCCCGCCTTTCTTGTGGAACGGTACACTTCCGTATCCGCTATGCTGACAGTCCGCCCTTTACCCTCTGGGAAGACCTCGCTCAGCCTGGACGTCCAGGAGATGGAATTCGAGCTTGAAAGGAAAGCCGGCCTTGCTTGAGGTAGAAGACGTGCAGGCAGTGGGAGACGTGCCCTCGATGATGAGTGACGTCCGAAGAGACGAGAGCTCTGTGATTTCCCTACTCCACGTGTCTCTCTCATGACTCGCATCCGAATCTCGTCGATAAACAGGTTCATCCCACAACTACCCTCATCGCTCGACCTCGCCATAAATTTTCTATCCCGTTCATCTTCTACGACAAACTCGGAGAAACTCCGGCTCGATACATCGATCATCTGTGGAAGTCGTTGTCGTTCTGTTCTATTGATATCTTCAACAAACTGGCTAACCTTCTGGGGCAGATCCGCATCCAGGACGGGTTCGGTTTACTTGGCCTTCATGGAGCAGGACACCCAGTTTAGAGTTCGAGGTACACAGGCACCGCGCCACTTGGTGTTTGCCAACTCGTTGGCGGATATGGGGCGTCAACTAGGAAATTGAGTGAGGCGTTCCCGGAAGAAGGGGGTTAGTATACCCAATCGACCAATCGATGAGTACGGACATCTCCGTACAGCGGGAATGTGGGTGTCTATTTCGTTCTTGTTTTTGATGCTTGCTAACAGACTGTCTAGGTTCAGAGAGATGGACAATCTCTACCACATCTATGTTCACCATTACAATCAATTGGCGCGCAGAGCGCGCTTAGGATTTCTGTTTCCGACAGGCGTGATGATACAACCACTCCGCCGTTGCACTCTTGAATGAGTTCACTCCTGATGTAGCTTTTGTCCAGTTAGAACTTAGGTATAGCACCATTCTTTGTGTCAATGATCTTTCGGACAATGATTCGTGATAAAGACCCGAATAAAGATATCACGAAACGTTCGTCCGACCTCGTGCTAAGTCGCCAGATGCTTCGAAGTACGGATTCAGCTATTCATGCCGAGTCATTGGCTATATGTTCAACCAACGCCGCATCGCTATGAATACAGTAGAAGAGATGGCCCACCATTTGAGTCCGAGTGACCGAGTCTATGGCTTACGCCTAGACTTGCTCTGGTACCAAAGCGTCAGATTAAATTATCTGTTTTCTGTCGACGCTACACTACACGGAATTTGTCTCTTCCAAATAGTACGGCCATCCAGTGAATGATAGGCGGGATGGCGGCGGGGAACATCAACCGTCATCCAAGGTACTGGATCTTCGTATCCCCATAACCTGGTGACTATTTTTGCACGAACGAACCCAGGCACTGGTAGCGATGATCAGAGAAGGCTAAAACCGTGACAAGGGACTATTTATGACTGGTTCCTCCTCGCTCGGTTCCGTATATCATAAAAAACATACCGTTCGCGTTGAACGAGGCTTCATGATTTCTGACCGCGTCATATGCGTCATTCGTTCCCCTCCACGACCCGGGCACTCGTCCACCTGTATTTTCGTCTCTACTCCATGACTGATGACCTCTGTCGCCCAGAGAGGACGACTCGGAGAGCTATAAGAGAGGAATTAAACCAGCAGCTATCATTCTCAAGCTCTCACAACTGTACAGCTTATTAATATCACTTTGCCATGTTCGCTCGTATCTCTCTTATGGCTCTACCTCTCCTCGCCAGCGCTAGTGTTATCCCTGTCGTCCTTCCCCGTAATGATATTGAGCAGGGTCCTTCGCTCTATCCTGTCATCTGCCCTAACGCTCCGCCCATCCCAGCCATTGCCCGTGGAGATAGTTTTGTTATTACAGACAGGCAAATTCCTGCCTTTCCCGCTCCTCCCGCCATTCCAGCCATTCCTCGTCCGGCTAGGCTTTGTATGATCGCGCGCAGGCAGGTTATTACGGGCTCCCCAGACATCTCTCCAGGCCTTCCTCGACAATGATCTCGTTAGCAAAGCTATCTTTCAGGTTAATTGTACGCTCACATTTTATTCGAACAGAACGGCCTTGTTCCTTGGCTGCGCGCCGGTCAGGGAAATTTTCGTTGAATCAAACCGTTTTGGTGATCTTGTAAAGAGCATCCGTTTGTCGGATAAAGAAAATAGTATTGCTGGAGTAGCTATCAAAATTGATGCATGCTCATTTGCTCTTGCAGTGATATCATAACCGGTGTTCGGGAGCTTGCTCATTCGAGACGTAAATTGATGTCATCTGTTGGTACAAACACAACCGCATGACTGTAGCGAAGTCAGCACGCATATAGTGACCGGAAGTAAGCCCACTGCTGCCTTCGCTGCAACGGTGATAGATGCCAGTGGACTTGTAAAGAATTCCCGTATCCTGCTCCTTGACATTGGTTGATGGTTGTACTTATCGTAATGACAACGGCGTTTACAGTTAGCGTCTTCCTTCCATCATGTCTCCCAAAGATTCGGTATACCTTCCCGACGCCGCGTTCAGTGACAATGTTCACCTTGATATTGTTCCGTTTCGTCATTGTCAACACTACCAGTAGCAACGGACGATTCTCGCTGCCGATTCTTCTGAACTCGGTGCGCTATCTCTCGTGACTTTTTCTCGACGCTAACTTCTTCTCAAGTAATTCATCATGAAGAGCGTCGACCAGCAATGTCTCGGCTAGACAACGATCTTGAGCGCTAGCTTTGGGCATCCTTTTCTTCCGCGACGGAAACCGTCAATTCTTGAAGAAGAACAATCCTTTGCAAAAAGGATCTCGGTGGGAGCGTTATCATACTTTGATAAGGTGCGTTTTTCTGTCCAGCTATTTTTCTCAGTACAACACCTTATATGATGATGTAGCCTATTCACCTATGCAAAGGCTGACTGGCCGGTCGAAGGCCGGCATTCTACCGCATACCGGTTTTCTAAACTCTAAACTCTACCGTTCCACGGACAGCCCCAGCCATCCTCAGCTTCGTAGATTTTTGAGTACCCACAAACGACGTGCATGGTGAGGTTGGTTGATTACTATGTTCTATTCATACTGATCTACTCTCGCAGTCACCATATCTGCTTTACCTGATACCCTCAATACCGGTCCAAGTCAAGAGTGTTTGAGTGAATTGGACCTTCCGCTATTTCAGTGCGTCCCTAGTCCCTTGTGTCTCTTCTCGCTCTAACGTTCTCTCAAGATTCAGGTTGACTCGAATGATTGACGGATTCGTCCCTTTCAATATAGAGGCGAAGAGGACCTAGTATGGCATAAGGTCGTCGGTAGCCTTGATAGCCGTGCATACACTCATCTCAATTTAGTTGTGGTGCATGGCGAGCCAGGTAAATTATGTTTAATAAGTACTTGTCAAAATGTCTGTCTAATCAATAAACAGGCTCATCCTACAACTACCTTCATCACTCGACCTCGCCACTAAATTCTCTATTCCGTTCATCTTCTACGACAAACTCGGAAAAACTCCGGTTCGATACATCGCCCGTTGAAGCTTTTATCATTCTGGTCTATTGATATCTTCATCATCAAACTGGCCAACCTTCTGGGGCAGATCCGCATCCAGGACGGGTTCGATTTGCTTGGCCTTCGTGGAGCAGGACACTCAGTTTATGGCAGTTCGAGGTACACAGGCACCGCGCTACTTCGTGATATGGGGTGTCAACTAGGGAACTGAGTGAGGTGTTCCCGGAAGGTGTACAGGAAGGGGGTTAGTATACCCAATCGACCAATCGATAGGTGCGGACATCTCCGTGCCACGAGGATGTGGGTGTCTATTTTGTTTTTGTTTTCGATGCTTGCTAACAGACCGTCTAGGTTTGGAGTGATGGACAATCTCTACCACATCTGTGTTCAGACCATTATGATCAACGGGCGCGCTTAGGACTTCTGTTTCCGATAGGGGTGATGATACAACCACTCCGCCGTTGGAGTTCGCTCTTGATATAGCTTGTGTCCAGTTAGAACTTGGGTACCGCACCATTCTTTGTGTCAATGTTCTTTCGGACAATAATTCGTGATAAAGACCCGAATACAGAAATCACGAAACATTCATCAGACCTCGTGCTAAGTCACCAGATGTTTCGAAGTATGGATTCAGCTATGCATGACGCGTTGACGAGCCATTGGCTATATGTTCAACCAACGCCGCATCGCTATGAATGCAGTAGAAGAGATGGCCCACCATTTGAGTCCGAGTGATCGAGTCTATGGCTTACGCCTAGACTTACTCTAGTACCAAAGCGTCTGATTAAATTATCTGTTTTCTGTCGACGCTACACTACACGGAATTAGTATCTTCCAAATAGTACTGCCATCCAGTGAACGATAAGCGGGATGGCGGCGGGGAAGATCAATCATCACCCAAGGTACTGGATCTTCGCATCCCCATAACCCGTCGACTATTTTTGCACGAACGAGCCCAGGCACTGGTAACGGTGATCAGAGAAGGCTAACACCGTGACCATGGACCATTTCTGACTGGCTCTTCCTCGCTCGGTTCCGCACATCATAAAAACATACTGTTCGGTGTTGATTCTTGAACGAGGTCTAGCGATTCCTGACTGCGTCATACGCGTCATTAGTTCCCCTCCACTCAACCTCGGCACTCATCCACCTGTATTTTCGTCTCTACACCATGACTGATGACCTCTGTCGCTCAGAAAGGCGACTCGGAAAGCTATAAGATAGGAATTAAATCAGCAGGTATTATTCTCAAGCCCTCACAATCGTACAGCTTATCAATCTCACTTCGCCATGTTCGCTCGTATCTCTCTCCTGGCTTTACCTCTCCTCGCCAGTGCCGGCGTTATTCCTATCTTCGTTCCTCGTAATGATATTGGGCAGCTCTACCCTGTCATCTGCCCTAACGCTCCGCCCATCCCAGTTATTGCCCGTGAAGATAGTTTTGTTATTACTGCCAGGCAAATTCCTGCCCTTCCGGCACCTCCAGCACCTCCCACCATCCCCGCACCTCCTGCACTTCCAGTTCTTACAGGCAGACAGATTACCCTTCCAGCTCCACCAGCTCCACCTGCATTTCCCGCTCCACCCGCCATTCCAGTCATTCCCCTTCCAGGTCTTCCCGCCCTTACAGGTAGACAAATCACCCTTCCAGCTCCGCCCGCTCCTCCCGCAATTCCAGTTATTCCTCTTCCGGCTAGGCTTTGCATGATTGCGAGCAGGCAGGTTATTACAGACTCCCCAGTCCTTCCTTGTGAACAATGATCTCGTTAGCAAAGCTATCTTTCAGGTTAATTGTACGCTCACATTTTATTCGAACAGAACGGCCTTGCTTTTCTCGGCTGCGCGCCGATCAGGGAAATTTTCATTGAATCAAACCGTTTTGGTGATCTTGTAAAGAGCATCCGTTTGTCGGATAAAGAAAATAGATCGAGAAAATAGTATTGCTGGATAGTAGTAAATGTTCCAATGACTATTTATGTGTATAAAAAATCCTACAAGTTCATGCAAAAGTGTCTAGCCGAAGTATCGCTCTCGTTGCCAAACATTATCAGGAAGACAAGAACTAGACTCGCGGTCAATCTATATTTCGGTTGGGAACTAGTCGCTATACACATTTTTTACACTACTTCACGAACTATATGAGAAATTCTTTCACCGCATTGTCGGCGATATCTACATCGAGCATGTTTCTCTTGTCCAAGAGCGGGAGCTTTTCATGGACCCACTCTATTAAATCCTGCCCTTTGGAGGGTGCAAGGGAATAGTGAAACCTTAACGCCACCTTCAACCGTCGAAACATCTTCATGTCTGGACCTGTTAAAATCTCGTCCAACCTCAACCATTGTCTCGCCCAATCATTGTCATCCGCAATGGACCGATAGAGATTAACGACCACCAACGTCAGTGTCTCCACCATGATGGGTCTATCAGCGCCAGTCAGAGAATCGAGCAACCATCTCATAACTCCGATATGCCAATCATATTGATGGCAGTTCATCTCGATCTGCAGCGTCGGCATAGTTAGGGGAAGCACGTCGAGTTGTTCCGGCCAGCCACTGCACACTTCATTTAGATCCATCAGTATAAATTATATAGGAAAAAAGGCATCTCACTCACTCGTTTTACGGACACGAATATCCAAACTCTTCAATGACCTCGATGCCGCACGGACAAAGGCGCATATAGAAGACATGTATTCGCCTTGGGGGTACTTGATGCAAAGCTCGCGGAGGGAATCAACATATATCGCTCGTAGCTCCCGCCGATGGATGAGAAGTCTCACAATGGGATCATGAAAGAACGTCCCACGCATCGTTATCTTGTTGATCCTCGGAAACGGCCCGTCGGGGCTCCTAGTAGTAGGTTCTACCAGAAGAAACCCACGGATCCATCCTACATACCTCAAATCAAAGCTCGTCAACCCGCAAAGCTGACAGATGAGGTAGTGCAAGGACCATGGATCTAAGAATTGGAGCCTATCGAGGTGGAGTGCAGTGAGGTTTGGAAGAGAAGATAAGAATGGGGCCACACTGGGGATTTCATCGGAGGCATGGCGGCGTATCGCGATTTTCCTAATGTATGGGAGGATATGTTGGAAGGACGGTTCATCATGGGGTATCTGCTTCAGTTTCATGCTGTGAAAAAGGTGTACGCGGGTGCGGAGGTAGAACAGTCGGCAGACAGAGGAACAAGTGAAGAGTACGTCTTTGTTATCCCAGAGGTGATCGATGATCTCCTCGATGAGTTCAGGTGGGATACTAAGCTGCAGTGCGTGTCAGTATATTTCTGGATTTTGCCCAGTGCAACGCGTACAGAATATTTTGTCGTAGTTTCTTTTACCGAATCTTCGATGCTGCGCAAGGGTGGGTTGGAAAGCAACACGGACATCCTGTTTATGCAATGAGAGGGTTTGGGGAGGACAATTTCGGCGATTTTGACGATCTTGATGGTCGATTAGTCCATGTCGCGGTTGGAAATTTGGGTCTCGACTTGCGACCCACGTGGTGGCTGTGCTGAAGGGCGGAAGGTGAATCTTCCTCAGAGCCTTTACAGTTTCCCTCCATCGCAAGTACCTGCAATTCATTCAACTTAGCTCCCAGCCTTTACAGTTTATACCACTCCTTTGCAAGTTTCTCCAACCCTGTGCTTCTATGCTCTATACACTTACAACTCGACAGAAGATGTCCCCTTTGTCTGCAAAGGTTATGAAACGATTCAGCACCATTCCCCCTTATCCCCGCAAAAATGACTTCTTAGGTCCATACAACAAGCTTCTCCATGCTTTTTTCCCTGCGGACTCTGAATACACAGTGATCCCTCGATCTTACACTTTCTCTGATTTGTACAACTCAACGAATGCCATTAAGTTCGAGTTTGAGGTCGTTTTCGAGGACAAGCCAGTGTTCTTTTTGCAAATAAAAAGGACCGCGGGGCTTAGCTGTCAATTCTAGTCGCGAAAAGGGGGATGATCAAATGAGGAAACGTGTGAGGGATTTGGCCCCTAACTGCCCTCTTGATACCCTCCATGATGTCAGTGCATTCGGCATGCGTCTTTCGTTCTACAGCTACGACAAACAAGCTCGCATTCTTCCCAGGTGTGTGCTTCCTGACCGCGTGCAAGAGACCGATGCTGCCCCGCTGAGTCGCTGGGACTGCAATATTTTGGAAGATGAAGGAGGCTGTCAGGCACTAACTCTACAAACAAGATCAAACAACTCCCGGCTGTCTCACGTTCGGACAATCACCAAGTAAGTCGCTATCTGGTCTGCGTACGAGGTTCGTAGCCATTCAAAGGGTTCCAGAGCAGTTGAGGTTAGAATAAGTGTATTAGACTTTAGTCTGAGCTGAGGTTTGGGCCTCAGTGAGGGCGTCCTTAAATACTACTGACTACGATGTATATTTAGAATGGCCTTGCGGTTATGGTGCTGTTAATGACGAGTATACGCGAGGTGCACAGCACCGAGCGTTAGGAATGCGGCTTGCACATGGTGAGATAAGATAAAAGTAAAAGATTCGTGACAGAGGCCAACGATTCCAAGGTATTATCTCAGAGATCAAGGCAAGATGCGACAAGCTTTGAGAAGGAAGGCAATTTAGTCTGTCGGGCAGGCTACTGGAATATGCAATTCGTTCCTTCTAGTGCGTTTTTCGAAAGGATCCTTGTATTTATATAAACGATTGCATTATTAGGCCTAGGGCTGGCTTTCATGTTACTCGACCCGCCAGTGAAGCCGTCGATGTCGATGAGCAATGACAGGAACTACTAAACGGTTGTCCCAGTCAGCGTTTGACGTCTTCACGCTGACGAAACACACTCGGTCTTCCCTTCCACCGCCACTAGTCACGATGCTTTTTCGTGGGAATACTCGACATTGTGTTTTTGATGCCCCTTGAGGCCTGATAGCTGTGGTCAAGCAGGTGAAAAGACATCATTCTGTGTGGGGTAGGATAATGACCTTTTCATCGCCGGGTACATTTCCCTTCTTTGTTCGACTGACTACTTCATCACTGACTGCGTTTATTCTAGAATTGAATTTGAATCTTGTCCTTTGGCTATCCCTCCATACAAACTAGTGTAATCAGCTATGTTTGTTGATGTGCAAGACCTTGAAATCAAAGGAAAATTGCACGTCCTGATGACCAGAACGTCCAATGTTCAGCCTGATCTGCTCATGGTCTTATTTCTGTCGTCTCTCTCGGCTAATTCTTCTTCCCCACTCTCACAGTCGCTAAAGATTACTGTTGTCAATGACTCCTGCCCAATGATTCAGCAGATCAAGGCAAAGAGTGCCAGACGCAGTCAGTCAGAAGCTTCAACGCCCGTTCCGCATCCCTTTTGTTCATCATCGTCGGCGGGCCTATTTGGTTCATGCCAAAGCATTTGTTTCTCTAACGATGTCAGATATGTCCAACGAATATCTCGCTAACTTCGCCACCACCCAGTCATATCCTACGACAAAATTTCGATATAAAGCTCCGCGCATCTCCGATCACAACCCCCACATTCTGGATCATCAATTCCTTCGTTAATGCCCTGGCCAACCACTCTCGTATCCTGTGTAGGCTCGATATTGAGACGCGAAATCGGCCTGAAGTATCGACACCGACCAAGATACGGAGATACGTGCCAGCAGAGAGTTGACTGAGACTGAGCCTCGCCTGCGAACCTTTTGCCCGATGGTGCCGGGATGTTTCCAAATATTATTTCCCTACTCTCGACTTTAAGACGCCAACGTAGCCAAAACGATAAACCTAGCTTCATTCCTTTGCACGCCCAGCAAATCGATCGGGCCATTGGGCATAACTCAACGGAGCTAGAACCAGAACTGTGAGTTCTCTCAAGGCTTGTTCATCCAATAATCTTGCCCAATCCAAGTGCCTCTGCTTATGCTTGCAGTCCGACCATATCGTGCTGAGGCAGTTCACTGTGAGTGTTATTTGTAACTTTGAGTCATTCTCAAAGAAAACCCAGTATCTTTCTAGTTGATGGTGTTAGTCAGCTTGGTTTTTCATGAACACGAACGTGGGTGATTATTATTTATCTGTTGGTATTCCAGGCTTGAAGCTCGACGATCCATCGCCGATCAGAAGGGTTCTCTTGTAACGACCGTGCACAGCGGGCTTTCCAGAGACCGAGGTGCATCACGGTATACGGGTTTCTTTCATTCTTCGTGATGCCTTTCCGCACTGTTCATAACCAGTATGTTGCACCTCCAAATGCGTCTTACTGAGGATCAAAGCTTTGCCCTATTCGCCAGTGTTTAGTGTTTCTCTTGTCAACGAGAATAGAAATCCCTTTAAAGCTTCAAAATGTTGCCGCGTCCATCATCAGAATTAAATCTATTCGGGCTTCAGCTTCTCATGCAAGGCGCCAAAGAAGCCTATTCGACCAGGATCAGATCATTTGTCCCTTCCACATGAGCTTTTGTGTTGCGAGTTCTCCCGTATACTTTTCGTCCATTCGGCTGTGAGCACTTTTTACATGTTGACCAGTGATTCGATACTCAAGTGCTTAATGTGCACCACGCATCAGCCATTTTCTCACCATCCCTCGTATGTTCGTACAAGTTGGACCGAGCGTCGACATAGACATTGCGTTCTCTCACAGAATATTCAGGTACAGGGCGAACATCTTTCCATCAACATGTCAATCTCGAGTATCAGTGATGTCTCTGGAATTCCTACACGAAAGCCATAAGGACCAGGTATCTCTAAGCTTCGCGATCTATCTCGCTTCATGATGTTGGCTCTCTTGTCTTTTGCCGCTCTCGTGACTGCAACTGTCCTGTCCCGTATCGTCGTCGACAATGCAGCTTGCGGTGCCGCACTGTGCTGCGAATGTATTCAGAGCGTGAGTTCGTCTTGGTTGCTTCTGGTCTATGCAAAAGCTGAGCGGGATCCTTGATAGTCTAGCGACTTGACTCCCCGCCTTGAGACCCTCTTGAGCCTCCTCGGAATCGCCACTAGTGGTCTCACTGCCGATGTGTACTAGGTTCCCTCACATCCTAGATGATGATTTTGACGACATCTTCTACAGTGGTGTGAGCTGTTTCCCCATTGCCGCTGGCGGAACCCAGTGCAATGACCAAGCTGTCTGCTGTAATAATAACAACTTTGTTAGCAGCCGTATTATTCGGGTGAACTCTACGCTCACGATTCGTTACTAGAATGGTATTGTTGCCCTTGGCTGCACCCCCATCGACTGAGGGAACGAGGCGAGTTGAATTGTTTCAGTTTTTTATGTGTTTGAACAAGTAAATGGATCCAGAAAACAGTCTGGATGAG
This sequence comes from Armillaria borealis, assembly GCA_030435635.1. NCBI lineage: Eukaryota > Fungi > Basidiomycota > Agaricomycetes > Agaricales > Physalacriaceae > Armillaria > Armillaria borealis. The sequence goes on along the minus strand of JAUEPT010000071.1, from coordinate 74,410 downwards.
AGAAGATTTGCCAATGGCTGTCGTATCCAAAATTTCTAGTCTTTCCTTTCGCTGCCTTTGATAGCTGTGAGCTGAACATTCTGTTCATCAGACACAGACCTCGCAATACGTCCAGAGACGCGGCCATGAGAATGATCTATAAACTAAAGCGTGAAAAGAGCATGTATTCAGCCAAAAGAGACGCCGTCATCACGAGGCTGGACTATCTCGTAACATGAAATTCTAGAGAACGCATGCTCTGAGCTAGGAATTCTATGGATATTTGGTCAGTCGTTACGACAAATTTCGAAGTTAAAGCATTTAGGTTTGCTGCCGGTACCGGCTAGTCAATCTCCGCAGAAGTCCGTATATAAGCCTTTGAACTGAACCTTACGCTTGTTTTCTTACAGACAAAACAACACTAGTTCTCAATATCCAGAGGCCTGTTATTGGCGCTGCTGATTTCAAGTCCCGAGCCTAAGTAGTCCTTGGGGCTTTGCAGACGGTAGTCCCGTCGTGGACTGCAGGCTGGACGGTGTTGAGTTACTGTGTTTTGAACCGTTTTCGTGGCTGCTGGCTTTCTCAAAATCTGTCTTGCGCTCTATGTGACCTACATCCAGAGGCCTGTTATTGGCGCTGACTGATTTCAAGTCCCGAGCCTAAGTAGTCCTTGGGGCTTCGCAGACGGTAGTCCTGTCGTGGACTGCAGGCTAGACGGTGTTGGGTCACTGCGTGATGGCTGTTTTTTGATTGTTCTGGTTCGAAAACGGATTTCGTTTTGTCGAGGGAACTGCTGCGTGTTACTAACGTTCAGTGTTGGCCTACATTCAGAGGCCTGTTATTGGCGCTGACTGATTTCAAGCCCCGAGCCTAGGTAGTCCCAGGGGCTTCGCGAACGGTAGTCCCGTTTTGGGCTGCAGGCCAGACGGATGAGGTCTAGTGTTCCCTATCCGTGCATACTCTGAAGGGCCCCAGATTTGCCGGATCGAATTTTTCAATCCTCCCTTAGTCGGAGTGTTCGTTTTCGTACGCAAGATTTGTTTCCTGTAAGTTTCTCGTCTTCACTTCAACTCATGTGTCGAGGTTCTGATGGAGAATAATCTTCCGCGTAGTGATTTTAGATTTTTGTCGACAATTCAGTTTAACTCCATTTTTTCTTCTGTTTGAAAGTGAGTCTTCAACACCCACCTGACGCGTCACGGCATACTCATTACAGAGATTAGGCCTAGTAGGGCCGACATCGAAGAATTCCAATAGGGAATCATATTACGAGTGTAGACGATATCGCACAGCGATAGAAAGTCCTGTATACCAAGTGACCCACGAGTGTTATGTGCCATAGAATAACAGCATACCAGAAAAATGCGCCCAGCATGCCTTCAAGTTCAGTTGGCCTTCCGTGTGAAAGCGGTGTATCCGGTTTGTTTGGACGTCAGCGCATCAACAAACAATATCATTTCCTTCTTTCCTTCCACCATTGCGCATATATCTACATATGTAAAACGCTTCACTGTGGACCTTCTTAGCGGGCCAGCTATTAACAGGATTGACAGTCTCGTCGACACCATCAGTTGCAATCGATGATTCTAGGATGGAATAATGCCAAGGTTCCTTGATTTGGTGGGGCTTCTTTCCTATGATTTTTTCTTGAAGCTAACTTTCCAGTGATTCGTCGTGAAAAATGTCGGCCAAACGTTGGCAATCTATCTTCAGCAACATCACGGCCAGACACTTGAGCGTCCTGTCGAGATTTTGACGTCCTTTTTACGCGACGGGACTTGTCATTCTTGGAGAGGAGAAGGGGAACGGTCCTTTGAGGAGACCAACAAGGATACATCTTGTGACTGCGATATCTTGCTTAGAAAAGGTGCGTTTGCCTCCAGCTACTTTTCGAATGTAGTAACATTTTACGCAATGGTAGCAGATACAAGGCCTAGCCTCAGTCATCTTCGTTCCGTTTGGGCAAGCACGACGGGGAACATGGTGATGAAGAGTACAACGAGGTGTGTCGCTATGAGCTAGCCATGTTCTGTAGCTCTTCCTGACTAACAGCTCGGCCTTCAGTGCCGCAGCGACCTACCGGCGCCGCGCGAGTGATACGCGAGAATCCACCTCTTTGTTTTATGCAAAGGCATCACCATCACAGTGATTCGCAGATGGCGGCCGTGAGCATATGGCTTGGTACAATTGCTTTTTGGATGGTCTTGTCCTCGTTAAACACTTTCTTGGATGAAGTTTACCATTTTTGTGGCGAAGACTTTTCCGTGCGTACTCATTCATGTATGCATCTCCTTCGAAAGCTGACCATCGGACGTAGGACGAGATCATTTGTCTCTTCACATCCTCGGCTTGTAGATTTCCGGGGCCGACAGACGGCATGCGCGGTGAGGTTGATCGATTGCTACGTTCTATTCATACTGATCTAGTTATGCAGATTCTTTGAAGAATGTTGACAGCATTTGTGCTATCGCTCGCCCAGATTCAGCGTTTGATGTAATCAGCTGGCGATTTCGGTACCCTCGGTCGAGAATGTTTCGGCAAAGCAAAGCGTGGGATCAGGATTGGGACCTTCGACTATTTAAGTGCGTTCTCCTGTCTCTCATCTTTCTTTCTCCCTCTAATATTCGCTGAAGGTTCATGTCGATGACTGAAGGATTTATCCCTTTCAATTATGAAGGCGAAGAGTACCAGACATGGTACAGAGTTGTCGGTAACCTAGATAGTCTTACACGGACACCCTTGGTTGTGGCGCACGGCGGGCCAGGTCAGTCTTGTTTAGTGCTTGCCGAAATGCCTGTCTCACGGATAACTAAACTCTAGGTCTATCCTACGACTACCTTCTTCCTCTCTCCGACCTCGCCACCAAGTTCTCCATCCCAGTCATCTTCTACGACCAAATCGGAAACTCCCGCTCGACGCATCTCCCATCAAAACCACCATCATTCTGGACTATCGATCTCTTCATCGACGAACTCGTCAACCTTCTCGAGCACTTCCACATCCAAGACGGCTTCGATTTTCTCGGTCATTCATGGGGCGGGATACTCGGTCTGGAATTCGAGGTCCGCCGGCAACCTGAGGGATTGCGCCACCTAGTATTGACAAACTCGTTGGCGGACATGGGGATGTGGAACGCGTCGACTGGGGAGCTCAGCAAGGCTTTCCCGGATGATGTTCAGAAAGGACTGGCTGTCGGCATTGCAGACATGGAAGCGTACGGCAAGGCGCTCAAGGTGTTCCACAAAAAGCATGGATGTCTCGTGGACCCGTGGCCGGAAGAGCTGGTGTACTCGATGAACCAGTCTATCAGTCCATCAGCGGATATCTCCGTTGCAGTAGGGATGTACGTGGGGTGTTTTTCTCACTATCGTTCTATATGCTGATAGTCGCCTTGTAGGTTCACGGGAGAGCTGAGTGCATGGAGTATCATCGATCGTCTTGACCGCGTTCGTGTTCCGACCTTCGTGATCAATGGACGAGCAGATATCGCTCAAGACTTTGTCGTCGAGCCTCTCTTCAGAGGGATCCGTCAAGTCAAATGGGTGACCATGGAAAAATCCAGTCATACACCCATGTGGGAGGAGCGGGAGAGGTATATGGGTCTGGTTAATGGTTTCTTGTCTACGTGACTTGTCTATATATCCCTCGTTTCTAGAAATGTCTCCTTCCATGACCGATACGGATACTGATGTCTGACCATGTGTGTGGTTTATGACGACTGAGCTTGTCAAGTCTACAGGCAAACGTTTTGCTTAATTTTTTCTCGAAGTCCGTATGTGTTATGTTCTAATTAGCGGAAGAAGCGGGGTAAATAAGCTCTCCACACGTGTATCGTGAGTAATAAAACTGGTTCTCGTCTCCATACCTTGACTTCTTCCAACCATTATACTTAACAACTTCCTGAATTATTCACAAAGGTGCATATCTTGTTCGCGGAAGAGACACTTTGGTCTGACCTGCTCACAGATACCCAGCAAGGAGCATCTCTCACTTTGTCTGTTATCGATGGAGTCAGAAGGCGCTCCTGTTAGTCTAGTCGCTATCGTTCGCGTCAGCTCATGTCATATAATCCTTTTTCAGGAAATCTCCGGTTGCCGTCGTCATTGTACTACGGCAGATATGGCTGCTGGACCACATATCCTGTGCAACGATATCATAGTCCTTCTTCGTACTGGTCAGTCATCGGAAGATCTGGATTCGGAGACGTTGGCATCAGTCAAGGAGCACATACATTGCCTCGAATCTGAGATAGTTGCTCGCGATGTACATCTTCATCTGCAGGCTACATCTGTCCAGCACGACCGTGATCTTGCCGTGCAGGATCTCGAAAATCATAAATCCATATTCGCCCCCGTTCGACGTCTTCCGAATGATGTCTTGCTATATATCTTCCAGACGTCCTTCGATGCCAGCATCGAACTCGATGTGAAAACCATCCCATGGCTTCTCGGTTACATCTGTCATCACTGGAGGGCTCTCTCTCGTTCCTCCCCTTCCTTGTGGGCAGACGTATCCTTCGAGAGCGTGTGCTCCTCTAATCTCCCATCCGGCCGACAGTCTCTACGCAAACATCTCCTCTCCCTTTCCAGAAATGTGCCACTCAAGATCAGGATTAAAATGCTTCATCCTTGTCTCTCCGATGAAACTCATCATCCAATTTGCTCAGGCGATGATAGAGATATTATCTGGGAAGACATCGCTCTCCATTCACAACGATGGTCCCATATAGACCTTGAGAAGCATGGACCATCAGCCTTTCAAGACTTCTCTTACCAGTCACCCCTGCTACGCAGTATCTCTTACGTCCTGTCTGGTGTGACCCAGACACAGAACTGTCCTCTGTTTTCCTCAGCTCCTCTTCTCCGGGATCTCTCCTTCCTTGGGTGGATCAACCATTGGCGGGAACTTGCACGAGTGACGCCGTTATCCCACCTGACCAAGCTGGTGGTGACCATACTTGATGGGGTAGACACAAATTCAGAATTTTACACCTGCGTGAAGGAGGCTCGCGCCTTAGGGGAACTACATTTTCACGTGAAACGTCAGGTACCATATGATGCACGGCTCTTTCCCGCCGTCGTCCATCACAACATCCAGAAGCTACTATTGAACGACGACATTCCTGCTATTCTGGACCGGTGCCCCATGCCAAACTTGACGGAACTGTTCCTCTATGAAGGTTATTCGACTTTCTTCGATGACCCAGAAGTCAGCACCGCTGATCAAACGCTCCTCCTTCGTTTCGTGGAGCGCTCAGGGTGCAACATGCGGGATTTTCACTGCTTCCGACCGATACCACTTTTGATGTTCCAAAGTATATGGAAACAATGGCCGACATCATTGATGAACCTGACCATCACGGTTTCGTCAACGACTCGAGTAGATGCTGTTCGGGAGTTGACATTTGAGGAAGGCAAACCTGGTGTTCTCCCAAATCTCCGGCATTTGACATTGCGTATGTCTGAAGGGTTGTCTATCTTCGGGGATGACAGTCTTCTCAAAATGGCATCATCACGATATCCTGGGGGTTTTACAACACTCACGATAACCCCTGAGATGCGACGCGGAGCTGTCCTCAGTCAGGACACTATCACTCAAATGAAGCGTCTGCGTGAGATGGGTGCAGTAAGTGTCCGGGTGAAATTCATTTTGACTACTGAGATAGATTTCGATTATTTCGAAACAGATGAACGCTTCGCCAAGTTTGTGGAAGAGAGAAAAGCGTAATGATATAAATGTTATACTATGCAGAATACAATTGTGCGCCAAATCTAGTTCAATCCATGCGACAAGCCATGCAGAGAACATCGTGCGGGTGAACAAAATAGGTGCACTAGTCCTGATACCAAAATTTTGCAGTCTTATGTTTCCCAGCCACAACCGGTGTTTGGACATGAAGGAGGGCATGGAAAAAGAGGGGCCAATATATGTGAACTGCTTCGGGCCTTCTTGCCTAAGGATTCTAACAAGCGACTGCGTGAAGAGCCCGTGGAACCCTTCGCGCTTCTTTTGCAAACTGGTACTCTTTACAGGCCGCTAGAATGACGTGAGAAGACATGTCGGGGAGGGCCAACCCAGTCTTTGGACAACACAGAGGCGATGGCAGGGGAATACTTCTTGAATACTTCATACTCTCATCCGCAGAGCGGAGTATGTGCATGAGTGCATGGATCAATGGGTGTGCATAGCGCACGCCTTCGACCGGGAAGTATCTGGTCGAACCACTGGCATGAGAGCAATCCAGGATGACAGTAATTCTGTGTCCTTTAGAGCGGGAAATTTGGGTAAGTATGGAGTTGAACCCTCGGTCACTGATATCTGGAACTGGGTTTCTGTCGTCGTCGGGACAGTCGCCATCCATGAGGCAGAGAGCATCAATGCTTTCCCCTTGTGAGAACGGGACTCGGGAAAAGCAAAACGCGTAACATGAGCAACTGCTCTCCCTTCTGTGTGCCAAGACCACCGGCCGAACCCAACTACTCGCTGCAGTTTGAACGGACTTGAAGCGAAGGGCTTATTTTCAGGAGCTTTTCTTAACGCTATGCTCCACAACTATTGTACGTGCAAGTATCTATTATTGGAAACTTCTGCTTACTCTGAGAATTTCTTGTAGCATGGAATTGACTTTGTTTCATGTCCTCAACCAGTGACATAGAGGAAAAAGATCAGACATCGCTCTCCGATTAAGATTTAAATACAATGACTAGTTTCTACAGATGGGTCTTTGACATGGTGATCGCGAGCGAGAAGCTGTCAGTGTATCAGGTATGCTAAAATCTCCTGAGTTTCCTTTCGCTAAATTTATATTTCTTAGAGCCAACTCACATGACGGAAATGACCGAAGTATGGAAACGGAGAAACCTCAGCAGATTATCATCCAGATAACAGAATAGCGAGAGAGATCTTGATCAGTAGCGATGTGTTCCAAAGAAAGGAGTTGCACACGATAACAAACCGAAGGTATCCTTGGTTGAGACGCTTTTACAGACCTCCTTGGAATAATGTGGTACGTACGATATCCTATAGGAAGGTCTACTGATCGCTTTAATTGATGTAGACGTCCCGGATTAAGGTGTGGTATAGACATGCTGCACTGTTGCGACTAAACGAAGTCGTGGTTTCTCGCTCTCTGAGTTGCACCCCCTGCATTCCATGGACAATGGACATATGTTGTCGTTGTGAAAGACAAGGACCTGTAAGATAATCAATGCACAGTACGTTCTCTTGCCAATATCTCTCTGTCTTATTTAACTTAGATGCCGATCAGAGGAGTTGTATCTGCTCACGAGATGTATTGTTTGATCCGAGCGGGGGCGATGAGGAGGTCAAGAAGCTTTGCGTCACGTCTATTTCGTGACGCGCACTCGTTAGTAAAGACATTCGTTCCTTGTACTGGTCCGTCCTTCCTACGTTATCAACAAGAAAAAGACTTTTGTAGATCTCAGCAGGAATCCTTCTTTGGGTCTTAGACATCCAAAATCCCACAGGGATCGACCTCATAGATGAAGAGCTGCCAAATATTAATAAACCGCCATCCCAGATGGACAACGACTATTGCAAAGTGTTATTCAACTGTCGCGGTCTCATTGAAACGCATAATTTCCCCTTCGTGCAGCTTGACTACGTGCCAATACTTCCCTTCCCGCTTGTTCTTCAGCGCCGAATGCACGGATATACCTCGCCTTGCATCATCGAATCATACAGAAGAAGCCAGACGCGAATGGGCAAAGACGTCGCCATGGAAGCCTACCTCGCCAGAGACCCAAAATGGGAACCCTGGCTCATCCAACTCAGTGGACAATGTTCTTTCCCCCAATTTCTGACCAATATCTGCATCGCCCTCCCTCATGTAACACCAGTAGTCGAACAATACCTCGCCTTATCGGCACATCTCTCTTCTGTCCCCCAAGGTCCAATTGACGACATGTACCTCCCTCTGACCAAAATACCTGTCGCTGCGAGGCATGTGCCAGATGATATCTGCTGGATTTTAGATTCCTATCGAGTAAAAGAGCAGTCGAAGCTGCGCAGTCCCAATTTCTTCCATCCGCTATACACGATCTGTCAATATGTTTCCTTACTCTCGGGTACGCATGCGCCTGGCGATTTTCCTTGGTACTCCAGACTCCCGTTAGTCAGTGATCCTGTCCTGTTATCAAATCAGACCATTTTGAGTTCATTTTTCTCTCCTTTCAGGATTGCAGTATACACTTTGTTGTCATCTCGGTACATGAGGACTCAGACATGGCGACTTTGCGGAAGCAGCTTTGCAAGGAATGACTCCTGGTGAGACGTTCCGGTAGCGCGTACGTCTTTTCCAAGTGCGTCGAACATGCTACTTCGTGCAGGGTCACCATCAAGGAGAACCAGCTGCTCAGGATCATTCCTGCGTTCAGTGGTTATGGATGTAGAGAAGCGAGAGATATTCGATGGGTTGGTGGTGGAGATGCGTCCTTCGCATCGGTTTTTGGGAAGCTCTTGCCAAATGGGACAATACTGTGTTAGTTTGTGCATCATAGCGTGACGTATTCTGATTGGATGAATTGTATTTCTTCCTTGGCACAAAACTATGCATTTATCAGCGAGGTGCTGCAGGCCGTAACGACAAGGTTAGAGAAGAATCGGAATAAGCATGGGCTATATATAATAATATAAGCATCCATCGTGCTGCAGGGCTACGGCGAATTAGATCCGGATTGGCTTTCCTAAGCGCTGGCGCTGAGAGCCGGACTGTTCCTGGACCTCGAGGTCCAGTGTTGATATTCTCTTACAGTTTGATGTCCCCGGACCGCCGCCTTCGTTTGGGTATATATCGATTAGCGCCGGGTGTTAACTTTCCCTTTCAACATCTCACATTCCCATACCGACTAGGAATTGTTAACATGGATGAAGCAGAATGGCTTCGCCGTTACAAGGAGGATATTGTTGCATTCGAGGCTGGACAGGTAAGCGTTGAATAAGACGAAACGAAGAGCAATAGTTAACGTATATCAGACAGAGCATGCCCATCGTAACTATGAGCTGCTCCCCCTAGTTACTCTCTCCGCTGTCGTCGAAACCGGACAGGCAGAGTCATTCGTTCCAGTACTAAACCAAAGATCCTACACTGACAGAAAGCCGGTCATACCATCCTCTCTTGCTAACACTCCCTGCATTGACCTTGGCATTGAAGGAGTCCTGGAGAGACTCAATATCACACTCGGCACATCGTACACTCTTGACACTCCATCTGTATCCTCGCTTCTCGAAGTTTGCATCTCGAGAAAACAAGACTTCGGCACCGCGTACGCCCGTCTCCGTTCAATATGGTACGATGACTTGACCACCGCCGAAGACAACCTGTATGTCCGCGAAGTGCGGGATTTGGAGATGCGACGAGACGTAGTCCTCAATAACAAGATTACCAACTCGTATATGCCTCCTAGGCGTTGCTGGGATCTTTATAGTAATCGGGTGGTGCCGTGGTGGCTGGCTCGTCAAAGCACATTGGCGATATCACATGCTTGGGTGAATGAGAAAGATCGGTTGAGTGCGTTGACACCCATAAACGGATTCGAATGGCCCGCACCCATCCCGAATGACACCAATCTCGACCTCATCCGTATCGAAATGTTGAACCTGGGAGCAGAGTATGCTTGGCTGGACGTTCTATGCTTGAGACAGGCAGGCGGACGGAGAGACGATCTGCGCGCAGAAGAGTGGAGAGTGGACGTGCCTACTATTGGGCGTGTCTATCTCACTGCGAGCAGGGTGGTGTGCTACTTTAGTGGACTGGGACGGCCTTTGAGCGTTAAACCAGGCGACTTCAACAGTGACAGGAGTTGGTTCAGACGTGCATGGACGCTACAGGAAATCTGCGAGGATCCAATTATCGCTGGAGACACAGCTGACGATAGGACCATGGAAGTGGAGATGCGAACGAAGTTTCACGAGCAACTATTGTCGCTGCAGGACATTAAACAGGGGTTGACGCACACGCCAGTGTTCGCCGTGCTATCGCACATGCAGAATCGGTATTCAACAAACCCTGTGGATAAAGTCGCGGGCTTGGGATATCTGCTTTGGTCTGGGGAGATACCAGCATACTATGAGACGCAGTCCGAAGAGGATGCTTGGACGGCGCTGGTGGCTGTTATGTCGCCATTAAATCAAGCGCAATTACTCTTTGTGTATCCTCAACCTGGGGATGGAAGCAGAATGTGGAGAGTGTCATGGAAGCAGGCCATGACAGAGAAGCTTCCGTCGCATGATTCACGTTCCTTGGTGGGCTATGTCTGGCGGGATGAAAGTAAGGGTGCAGACAGGTACGATGGACCTTTGATAGAATCGGGTTACATCCAAGGATTGGGCAATGCAGACCCCAAAGGCCAGCCCAGATGGGGGAAATTAATCGTTGAGGACGCAACGCAAACGAAACATCTTTTCGAAATTGTGGCTTATCATCAGTATCCGATACCTGAAGGCGCATATGTCCTGTTGGGTAGCGAGCCATTATATGATAACAAAGTCCACGAACAATATTGGGCAGTCGGGACCAGATCGCCGGAGCAGTTATTTGAGAAGGTGACGGTGTTCTATATACCCGACATAGAGGAAGTGAAGAGGCTGATGGATCTGGGTGTGGCAAAGGACTCTCCTATTTTTCTAGCTTGAGTCGGTTATATATATATGTAGTTCTGATTTCACACAAATTCGAACAACATCAAGACCTCACACCTTGAGTTACAATTTCTTATAAAATGGACCAGAAGAAATGCTGAGGACAGCCGCGAGACTTGTAAAACTTAGTGTCCAAGTTCTAAGGGTCAAGAGCATGAGATTGAATGACAGGAACTTCATTGTCAGCTATAACCAAAGGTCAGGACCACGCGACACACCTTGTCACGGCGCATCTTCGATACTATGAGAGGACGCAGGCACTGGTATATATACCCTCCCATCACGTTATGGAACGCTGGATCTCAATTCAGTCACAAGATATCTAGTAATGATACTTCTTTGCAATTTTTGACATGGAATTCCTCGTCGAATGAGACATATTTGCCTCATGAGATGCAGAGAATGAGCGAACCACCAGCAATTTCATCGTCTAACAAGTCCGTGCTATTCTTCGTGCGCTAAGTAGGGCTTCCACAACTGTCCGGATCGTAGGAATTATCCTCCCAGTCAGAGTACGAGTAACTGGAACCGGGTCCGGCAAAGTAGATAACGATGTTATCGCCGTGGTTGATTTTGGGGTTCTCGACTAGACTGTGAAGTGCATGAATAATGTTATCACGGAACGGGATGAGAGGGTCATCAGGAATGGTATGCGTGGCTCCGAGAACGTGTTGGATATGATGTTTTGGTACACCGAGGTCTTGGACCAAGTACTTTCTCATCTATAGAGCATCTGCTACACAGCCGCGCAATGGATATGAGGGATAGGCGCTGATACCTATAACGACAGCCCAAAAGGTGAGACGCCAAGGGTGTCTGAATACTGTGAAATCTGTAATATTCTGGATTAGAATAGCCAACAAAAATACGGAGAGGCTTACCCTCGCTTCTTCATTAGACGGTGCGAAGCAACCGCTAGGCCGCCGGCATGGACTTCATTACGGACGAATAGCATTGGCCACAGGGGAAGGCTGTTTGAGAATGTCCGTTCGTCAAGCCGTTCCATGACGTAGAGATCAACACGGGACAAGGAGTCCGCGCGGTGGCGGTCAGGCTCGTGGTTTGGTGGTTGAGTCAAGAGACATCGCAGGTACTCTTGTGTTGACGGGAGACGGTGGGGTCGTTAAAGGAAGTGGTATTTCAAAGTATACGAACAAAATTATCCTACAAACTTAAACTTTCAATATTCAAACGCGCAATCAGATTGAACATTACTTGGATGTTTGCTACTAATAGAAAATTGTCAGAAATATTCAGCGTGGAAGAAAAGATTCTCGTAGCCGAATCTCGCAAATGAATGCTCGGTCGAAAGAAAGGACTTGTGCAAAAGGATGGTTCTAAACAGGCCGCGGCGACGCGGCCCGGGATACGTAATACACGCGACGCGTTTGTTTGAATATATTTGGCGAACTTCCGGCTTGACTCTAACCTGTACCATCACTACCGAAGGCCAGCTGCCACAGATACCACAACCACTGAGCTTCAACGCTCAATGTGGATGCCTCTTTTTTTCAACTCGGTGGGCTATGTCCGAGTTACGACTTTTTCTCGATACTAACATTCTCTTCAACTTTCAAGTGATTCGTCGTGAAGAATATCGACAATTTGTCTTCAACGATTCTTGGCCAGACCACAAGGCGTCCTTTCGATAATCTGACGCCTTTTTTCTGGAACGGAAACAGACAATTCTTGACGAGGAACAATCCCTTGTGGATCATCTTGTAGAAGCCGACTAGTCGGTCGGAGGTCGATCTTTTATCGTTCCATGGGCATCCTCGGCTTCGTAGATTTCGAGTACCAACAGGGGATTGTGCGTGGTGAGGTCGGTCGATTAAGTCATACCGATGTACTCTCAGGTCGAGAGTGTTTTCGTGCTTGGTACCCTCCATTATTTCCGTACGTCCCCTGACTCTTCTTTCTTCCCACTTTAACATTCGTCGAAGATTCACGTCAATAAATGGATTCATCTCTTTCGATTATAAAGGCGAAGGCATGGTACAAGGTTGTCGGCAGCCTCCATAGCCGTACGTGGACACACAAGTCTTGTTTAGTACTTGCCGAAATGCCTGTCTCATCGATAACCAGGTTCATTCTACAACTACGTCCATTCCCCGACCTTGTTACTAGCTTCTCTGTCCCGGTCAGCTTCTACGACCAACTGGGAGAAACTCTGGTTCGACGCATCGCTCATTGAAGCCATTCTCATTCTGGTCTATTGATATCTTCATCAACAAACTGGCCAACCTTCTGGGCAGATCCGCATCCAGGACAGCTTCGATTTTCTTAGCCTTCATGGAGCAGGACAAGTTTATAGTTTGAGGTACACAGGCACTGCGCCACTTGGCGTTTACCAACCCGTTGGCAGATATGGGGCGTCAACTAGGAAATTGAGTGAGGCTTTCCCGGATGATGTATAGGAAGGGATTAGTATATTGAATCGACCAATCGATGAGTGCGGACGTCTCCGTGCAGTGGGAACGTGGGTGGCCATCTCATTCTTGTTCTTGGTGCTTTCTGACAGACCGTGTAGGTTCGGAGAGCTGAATACATGGACCATCTCTACCACATCTTGCGGCTTTTGTCGTCGAGCCTATATTTCCGGTAAGCATGATGGTACAACCACTCCGCCGTTGGACTCCTGAAACAGTGCGCTCTTAGCGTCTGAGACATAACTTGTATCTAGCTAGGTATAGCACCATTCTTTGCGTCAGTGTTTTTCTTAGAAAATGATTCGTGATAAGGACCGAATACAGAAATTTGAAACGTTCCTTCATAATTGACCTCGTGTTCTGACTTCCAAGTTGCCTGATGCTTCGAAGCACAGATCCAACTATTCATGACGAGTCATAGGCTGTATGTTCAACCTACACCACTTGCGTGGCATCGCTACAAAGGCATCAGAAGGTATGGTCCGCCACCTGAGTCCGACAGTCTGGACTTATTCATGGCTTACGCTTAGGTCTACTCCGGTGCCAAAGCATCAGATTGCAGTAACTGTTTTCTCTCGACGCTATAATTGCCTGGGATTAGTCTATTCCGAATAGTATCGCCATCCAGTGACTGGCGGGATGGCGGCGGGGAACATCAACCGTCACCCCCAATGTACTAAATCTTCGTATCCCCATAACCTGATCGCTATCTTTGCACGAACGAGCCCAGTCACTGGTAACGATGGTCGGAGAAGGCTCACACCGTGATAAGTGACTATTTTTGACTGATTCTTCTTCGCTCGGTTCCGCCACGGACCGTGCATAATAAAGCATACCAGCTTAACGATTGTTGACCGCGTCATGCGCGTCATTCGTTCCCCCACTCGACCTGGGCGCATATCCACCTGTATTTTGGTTTCTACTCCACGACTGATGACCTCTGTCGCCCAGAGAAGACAAGTCGGAAAGCTATAAGACAGGGATCAGACCAGCAGGTATTATTCTCAAGCCCTCACAACTCTACAGCTTATATCTTACTTTACAATGTTCGCTCATATCTCCGTGTCCGCTCTCCTGGCTTTACCTCTTCTCGCCAGCGCCGGGGTTATCCCTGTCGTCCTTCCCCGTGATGATATTTCGGGCAGGCAGGTTACGATTTCCCCAGTCCTTCCCACCCTTCCCCGCGCTGTTATTATGAGCAGACAGGTTGTAACGATCTCCCCAGTCCTTCCCCGCGAAGATGGTACCGATATCACGGGGAGGCAGATTACTATTCCAGCTTTACCCGCTCCTCCCGCACTTCCAGCTGTTCCCACACTAAAAGGCAGACAACTTCCGGCTGTACCTGCTACTCCGGCACTTCCTGCTACTCCTGCTCTTCCCGCTACTCCCGTTCTTCCTGTTCTCGCAGGTAGACAAATTCCTGCCCTCCCAGCTCCCCCGGCTCCTCCGGCTCTTCCTGTTCTTACAGGCAGACAACTTCCGGCTGTACCTGCTACTCCGGCACTTCCTGCTACTCCAGCCCTTCCCGCTACTCCAGTTCTTCCCGTTCTCGCAGGTAGACAAATTCCTGCCCTCCCTGCTACTCCTGCTCTTCCCGCTACTCCCGTTCTTCCAGCTCTTCCCGTTCTAGCAGGCAGACAGATTCCTGCCCTCCCAGCTCCCCCGGCTCCACCCGCCGTTCCCGCTCCACCAGCCCTTCCTGTTCTTACAGGCCGACAAATTACCCTTCCAGCCCCGCCTGCCTTTCCCGCTCCGCCTGCCATTCCTGCTCTTCCCGTCCTTGCAGGCAGGCAGGTTATTACGGGCTCTCCAGTCATCTCCCCAGTCCTCCCTCGTGGAGAATGATTTTGTGAGTAGCGCTTTCTCTTAAGTTGATTATAAGCTCACATTGTGGTAAAACAGAATGACCTTGTTTTCTCAACTGCGCCCAAAGTTTCATGAATCAGAGCTGCATTCGTTTGTTAGATACATAAAATAGATCGAGAAAATAGTATTGCTAGGTAGTAGCAAATGTCCTTACATGTATAAAAAATCCTGCCGTTTGGAGTTTATTGTGAAAGTCCCCTGGACGCCAAGTAATAGCACTCCTCGTCAATAGGCAGCACAATGAAGCTACATAAAAACCAGACAAGCGATGGTCAATCTTCATTTCGTCTCGGAAATTAGTCGCTGTTCCAACTTCTCTACATATACTAATTCACGAACTATATGACATTGAATAGTTTCAACTTGTATACTCGACGACATCTACATCGAGCATGTTTCTCTTATCCACACGCTGGAGCTTTTCATGGACCCACTTTATGTAATACGACGCTTCCCCAGAAGGAGGGCTATCAACGTACTGTTTAAATAACACCTTCAGTCGTCGAAACACCTTCATGTCCGGGCCTGTTAAGATCTCATCCAACATCGAGAATTGTATCGCCAAATCTTCCAGGTTGACAGACACCCCATCATAGGGCCCAGGAGGTACGACCACCAGCGTCAGGGTCTCCATCATGATAGGTCCTTTAGCGCCATTCAGAGAATCGATCAACCATGTCATGACCCTGGTATGCCAACCGTGTCGTTTGCACTCCATCTTAATCCGCAATGTCGGCATAGTCAAGGGAAGCAAGTCGGGCTGTGCAGGCCAACTTGAGCCGGTGCCAATATTGAGTCCTTCAGTCAGATCATGAGTACATGCTATACAGAAATATAAGGGCGTCACTCACTAACTGAGCTACTGATCCGAATGTCCAAGCTCTTCAATGACCTGGACGCCGCACGCACAAAGGCACATATGGAAGACAAGTATTCGCCAGGGGGGTATTTGATGCAAAGCTCGCGGAGGGAATCGACGTATATCGCTCGTAGCTCCCGCCGACGGATGAGCAATTCTACAACAGAAGCATGAAACGATGTCCTACACATCGATATCTTGGTGATCCTCGGAAACGACTCGTCGAGGTTCATAGTAGGAGGTTCTTCCAGAACATCCTCACGGAATCGTATATAACTCAAATCAAGGCTCGTCAACCCGCGTAGCTGACAGACAAGGTGATGCAAAGACCACGGATTGAAGAATGAGATCGTATCGAGGTGGAGTGCAGCGAGGTTCGGTAGAGAAGATAGGAATGGGGTCAGGTGTGGGATGTTCAATTTATCGGAACCCCGGCGTATCGTGATTTTCTTGATGTACGGGAGGATTTTTTGCGAGGACGGCTCATCGTTGGGCGTGTGCTGCAGCTCGATGCTATGAAAAAGGTGTACGCGGGTGCGGAGGTAGAACAGTCGGCAGACGAAGGAACAGGCGACGAGCGCGTCTTTGTTATCCCAGAGGTAATCAATGATTTCGTCGATGAGTTCAGGTGGGATACTAGGCTGCGTTTCGTGTCAGCAGGTTTCTAGATTTTGTCCAGTGCATCACGTACAAAATGGTGCTTCGTTGCAGTTGGGTTGGAAGATGACATGGACGATCTGTTCATCATACGATTACAGACTTTTGAAAGGAGGGTTTCAATTCTGAAAAGTACACGCAGTCCTGGGATCGGTTCGTGAGTCATGAAGGTGTTGGACTCTGGAGAGATCGATATAGATGGCGGCTGGTGAAGATCTGGATCAGATCGGGCCGAGTGTCCGAGTGCGACCCACGTGAACGGTGACGGCTGTGCTGAAGGGCGGGCGGGAAAGACAAAAACAAGCGTCATCCTCTACCCATATTTTATTCGACTTAGCTCGTAGATTTAGTACTACTTCTCTGAAAATTTCTCCCGTCCTGTGTCTCTCAGTGCTCAGCCTTCTGGCCGCAGATCTGAGAGCTGGGCTCCTTGAAGTCTGTGAAAAACAGTAGTATTCTGCGGGCAGGACTTCTTTGTTCAATTGACTACTTCGTTGCTCACTGTGTTTACTGTAGGCTTGAATCTCGTTCTTTAGCTATCCCTCCATACAAGTCAACGTAATTAGCTATGTTTGTTGATGTACACGACCTCGAGAACGAATGAAAACCGCAAGTCCGAAGAACTGAGCATCCGACGTTCAGCCCAGTCTGCTCCTGTCCTAATTTGTGTGCGTTTCTCTTGGCGGATCCGTCTTCCCAACTCTCACAGCTGCTGAAGATTCGCGTCATCTCGCCGAAGGATTTAACAGACCAAGGCAAAGAGTCCCAGACGCGATCTGTACTACATACGCATCCCTTTTGTTCGCGATGCACGGACCAGGTCTGTCGTGTTTGGTACATGCAAAAATGCTCATCCCTCTGATAGCTACCACAGATATATCCCACAAAAATCTCGCCGCCGCCCAGTCATATTCTACACCTAAATCGGAAAGTCCCCCTCCGCGTATCTCTAATCACAACCCCCGCATTCTGGACCATATATTTCTTCATCGCGATGGATACGGCTGTCGGGCCGCATATTATATGCTGCGATTTAATAGTCCTCCTTCGTACAGGACACTCATCAGAAGATCTAAACTCGGAGACGTTAGCCTCAGTGGTGGAACACATACGCCGCCTTGAATCGGAGATTGTTGCCCGCGATGAACACCTTCAGGCGCAGCTCGATAGTCCTCTCCAGCACGAATGAGATCTTGTTGCGCAGGATCTCGAAAATCATAAATCCATATTTGCGCCCGTCCGACGTCTTCCAAACGACGTTTTGCTACGGATATTTCAGATATCCATTGAAGCAAGGGTCAAGCTTGACGTGAAAACCACACCTTGGCTTCTTGGTTACATCTGACATCACTAGAGAGCCCGTCTCCCGTTCCTCCCGTTCCTTGTGGACTAACATATCCCTCGAGAGCGCGTGCTCCTCTAATCTCCCATCTGGTCGTCGCAGTCTACGAAATGATCTTCTTTCCCTCTCTGGCGGTTTGTCACTGAGTATCTACGTGTATATGTTCCATCCTTCTGACGCCGATATGTTTCATCGTCTAATTTGCACGGGAGATGATAGAGATATTCTGTGAGAAGACATCACTCTCCATTCGCATCGATTGGCTTATATATACCTCATGATAAGCGCCGGGTCAATGTCAGCCCTTCAAACCTTCTCTTGTCATTTACTCCTCCTGCGCCGTCTCTGTCTGGTAATACGTGATATTACCCGCACTCACATCACTCACATCTGTCGCCTTTTTTGTTTAACATTGCGCGGCGGGACGGTATTGTCCAGCTACCTGCGTCCTCCGATGTCCCGCTTTTTCTTGCCTTCGTCCATAACAATATCCGGAAGCTGACGTTGGAAGGCGAAATTCCTTCTACATTAGATCAGTGCTCCATGCCGAACTTGAAGGAATTGCTCGTTTACAGCGAGTACAGGCCCTATGTCGTGGGACCAGAAATCGAACATGCCGAGCTCGAGACCCTTCTCCGTTTTGTGGGGCACTCAGAGTGTAATGTGCGAACATTTTCGTACTTTAGGCCAATACTATTTTCAACGTTCAAAGGCGTTTGGAAGCGGTGGTCATCGTCCTTGGTGGACCTCACCATCACTGTTAATTCAGCGACTCGAACGGAGGCCGTTCGAGAGCTGACGTTCGGGGAGGGTGAACCTGGTATTCTACCAAACCTCCAGCATTTAATGTTGCGTATGCCTGAAGGGGCATGTATCTTTTAGGACGACAGCCTTCTCAGGATGGCATCCTCAAGGCGCACTCGATATCCCGGATGTTTGACGAAATTTACGGTGATGACTAAGATGCTCGACAGGGAGGTTATTAGCCAGGATGTTATCACTCAAACGAAACGTCTGCGATCGATGAGGGTAGTAGGTTTCCGTGTTGAACTCCTTTTGGCTAATCATCCGGATTATTTCGAAACTGACGAACGCTTTCACAAGTTTGTGGAAGACAGAAGAGTGTAGTGGTTTGGGTAGTGTACATAACAATATTATACAGAAAATCAACCTAGTAATGTCTGATCATTGGCGGTCGCATTCAGACTGTACCGTAAAGATTTTTGGTCCAGGGAGAGAGTCATAACGGCGAGAAAGATATGCTAGAGGTGGACATCATTGAGGTAGCAACTTGTCGAGGTTGTTCAACTCAGTTCGGGACGGTGGACTGAACGTTAACGGAGTCGGAATCGTGAGTTCGCTCAAGGCTCCCCATCCAGATACCCATGCTTGAAAGATTGATACCTAATCTATTTATTTAAGTGCTTTTGATTACACTCCTTGTCAAAAAGGTGATACAAGGAGGTAAGGTAAAACCAGGCTCGTGACGGTCAGTCTTCATTCAATCTCGGTAATCAGTCGCTGTCGTCCCCATATAATTTGCAAACTATATCACATCAACTAGTGTCTTCGACAACAGCTACAACAAGTATATTTCTCTTATCCACACGCGCGAGAGCTTCGTGGATCCATTGTATGAAACGCGGCGCTTCCTAGGAAGGAAGGCAATCAACGTGAGGTTTCAAGGTCACCTTCAGTTGTCGAAACACCTTCATGACCGGGCTTGTTAGAATCTCATCCAACATCGAGAATTGTATCTCCCAATCCTCAAGTCGGACCTCCATCCCATCATAGAGCCCGGGAGGCACGACCACCAGCGTCAAGGTCTCCACCATGACAGGTCCATTAGCGCCATTCCGAAGAGAATCGACCAGCCATGTCACGACACAGGTCTGCCAGCCGTGTCGTCTGCACTCCATCTCAATCTGCAATGTCGACATAGTCAATGGAAGCAAGTCGGGCTGTATGGACCAACTCGAAATTACGTTGATGCTAGATTCTTCATTCAAACCATCAGTACTTATATTTATACAGGAAAACAAGGGCATTACTCACTGACTCTGCGGATTCGAAGGTCCAAGCTCTTCAAAGACCTCGACGCCACACGGACAAAGGCACATATAGAAGATAGGTATTCACCAGGGGGCCACTTGATGCAAAGCTCGTTGAGGGAATCAACGTATATAGCTCGTAGCTCCCGCCGATGGATCAGCAACTCCACGACAGAAGTATGAAACGACGTCTTGTATATCGATATCTTCTTGATTCTCGGAAACGGCCCGTCAAGGCTTCTAGCAGTAGGTTCAACCGGAATATCTCGATGGATCCATCTAACATCACTCAGATCAAGGCTCGTCAACCCGCGTAGCTGACAGACAAGGCGGTGCAAGGACCATGGATCTGGGAATTTGATCATATCGAGGTGGAGAGCAGCAAGGTTTGATAGAGAAGACAGGAATGGGGTCAGGCCGGGGATACTGGAATTTTGGCGTATTGCGATTTTCTTGATGTACGGGAGGATGTTTGGGGAGGACGGTTCGAAGGTGGTTCTGTGGTTCAGCTCGATGCTGTGAAAGAGGTGTACACGGGTGCGGAGGTAGAACAGTCGGCAGACAAAAGAACAGTCAAAGAGCGCGTCTTTGTCATCCCAGAGGTAATCAATGATTTCGTCGATGAGTTCAGGTGGGATACTAGGCTGTATTGCGTGTCAGCATGTTTCTAGATTTTGTCCGGTGCATCACGTACAAAATTGCACTTCGTTGCAGTTGCTTGGACCAAATTTTCGGTGCCGGGCAAGGGCGGGTTGGAAGGCCACACCGGCAATCTGTTTATTGCGCGATTAGAGGATTCCAATTCTAGTGATAAATCCACGCACAGTCCAGCTGAGACCGATTTGTGAGTCATGATGGTGCTGGACTATGGAGAGATCGAAATCATCGCGATTGGTGAAGATCAGATCCGGTCCGAGTGTCCGACTCTAGCAAACAAAGTTTGGAAGAACAAACAAAAATAATTTCCTTTTGTTCCTTCCATCATCATGTCTCCCCAAATACTCCGTGTACCTCCTTGACGTCGCGTTTAGTGCAAGCGCTACTCTTGATATCATCCCGTTTCGTCAGTGTCAACACCACCGGTTGCAACAGAGAATTATGGCATGGAGTAATGCCGAATTTCCTCAACTAGGTGAGCTATCTCCTCATCATGACTTTTTCTCGACGCTCACTTTCTTTCAAGAAATTCGTCGCGAAGAACGTCAACAGTCTTTTTTCAGCAGCATCTCGATCAGGCACTTGAGCATTCTTTCAAGATTCTGGCGTCCTTTTTTCTGCTATGGAGACTGTCAGTTCTTGAAGAGGAACAACTGATCCTTCGAGATCAACAAATATTGCATTTGGTGGGATGACGGGAATGTCGGCATCTTTTGATAAGGTGAATATTCCCCTACATCTACATCTACCAACGTAACATGTGCATAGAAACTTGGCCCACGTCTAGCTCTCCTCATTGCTGGGCAACTACGAAGAAGAGCGTGGCGACGATGAGTCACAGGTGTGTTGCTACGAGTTAATCATGTTTGGGCAGCCTTCCTGATCTCGGTCTAGCTCCAGCACCATAGCGCCTACCGGTCACTAACTACACTTTCGGTTCGGTTGTGACTGCTAGTGATACGCGAATTCTCTTCATTTTATGCCGTTCGACGCATCTGCCATCAAAACCGCTGTTGTTCTACACTATCGATATCTTCATTGACGAACTGGTTAACGCCCTGGAGCACCCGCGCATCCATGACGGATTCGACTTGTTCAGTCATTAATAGGGCACGACGCTTGGTCCAAGGCTTGGCGGCCTGAGAGGATATGGGGATGTGGAGCGCGCCAACTGGGGAGCTCAGCAAGGCCTGCCTGATTGATGTACAGAAAGGACTGGTTGTCAACGTAGCCGAGTCGAATCAATCAACGAGTCCTTATGCGGACATCTCTGTTGCAGTTACATGTGTGTGAGGTGCATTTTTCACTAACTTTCTATATGCTGATGGCCTTCTTGTAGGTTCATCGGAGACTTGCGTACACGGACTATGGCAATCGTGTTCGTGTTCCGACCCTTGTGATCAACGGACGGTCTCTCTACTGATTGCACCAGTTGACGATCTCATTCCAAAACGAAGTCGGACCAGACGATGAAGGGGATCAGGAAAGCCCATCACCAAGGTACTTCCGCGCTGAATTCTTCAATGAATAACTTCTTAGACTTGTTTGCGTTTCCTTCGTAGATTCACGGATCATGTAGCACGGTTTTTAGACCTGCAGTTTCTCTAAGTGGACGTGAGGGTTCCAATAGGCAGGTAAATAAGCTTTCAACACGTGCATCGTGAGTAACGAACCTAATTCTTGTTTCCCTCCCTTGACTCCTTCGCTCATCATCCTCAGCCATCGTTGTCCCCATCCCCACTCTTCACAAAGGTACGAATTTTGCTCATCGAAGGAAGCGCTCGTTGGTCTGACTTGCTCACAGGCATCTAGCCGAAAAGCCCTTGAACAATCTGTTATCGATGGAATCAGAACGATCTACTGTTAGTCCAGTCGCCATCGCCCACCTCACCTCATCTCATGTAATCCTTTTCCAGGAAATCTCTGATTACCGTCCCCACTGTATCCCGGCGGATATGACTATCGGACCGCATATCGTGTGCAGCAATATCCTGGTGCTCCTTCGCACCGGACAGTCATCGGAAGATCTGGACTCGGAGACGTTGACATCAGTCAAGGAGCACATACGTTGCCTCGAATCTGAGATTGTTGCTCGCGATAAACATCTTCAGATGCAGGCTACGTCTCTTCAGCACGAACGTGATCTTGTCGTGCAGGATCTCGAAAATCATAAATCCATATTTGCGCCCATTCGACGTCTTCCGAACGATGTCTTGCTATATATCTTTCAGATGTCCATCGATGATCATGTCAAACTCGACGTGAAAACCATCCCTTGGCTTCTCGGTTACATCTGTCATCACTGGAAAGCTCTCTCCCGTTCCACCGGTTCCTTGTGGACCGACATATTCCTTGAGAGCACGTGCTCCTCTAACCTCCCATCCGGTCGAAGCAGTCTGCGAAAACATCTTCTCTCCCTTTCCAGAAGTTCGCCGCTCAAGATCAGAATCGCAATGATACATCCTCGTGATGTGGATCCCGGTGATCATTACTTCTTTCATAGTCAAGTTCGCCCAGGCGATGACAGAGGTATTGTCTGGGAAGACATTATTCTCCATTCACACCGATGGTCTCACATAAGCCTCTCTACATGGGGGGCAGGAACAGCCCTGCGGAGCTTTTCTTGCCATTTACCCTACCTACGCAGTCTCTTCTTGTCAATACATGACGCTTCTTCCACCACTGGCATTTGTCGCCTGTTTTCCTCGGTTCCCCTTCTCCGAGATCTCGCCTTCTGCGGGAGTATTGTCCTTTGGAGGGTACTTGCGCGAACGGTTCCCCTTCACCAACTTGTCAACCTCACGATGTCATTAAGCACCAATGAAGCAAGCGAAGAAAATTCAGATCCAGACGATGCAAATCCGGATTTCTACGCCTGCTTGAAGGACGCTATCCTGTTGGAGAATCTCGCCTTCAAGGTCTACAGCGAACGTATCATCTTTCAGCCCTCTGCGCCGTCTGATGCATCGTTCTTTCCCCCCTTCATCCATCACAATATCCATACGTTGGCATTGGACGGCGACATTCCTACAGTCCTGGGCCAGTGCTTCATGCCAAACCTGAAGGAATTATCCGTTTATCGTGGCCGTGAGATGGATCTGATTGCACCAACGATAGTTCCACCTGCTCATGTCGGGTCTCTTCTTCGGTTTGCGTGCCGCTCAAAGAGCAATTTACAAGCCTTTTCGTGCTTCAGATCACTTCCACTTCCGATGTTGAACAGCGCATGGGAACAGTGGTCGACGTCATTGACGAAGCTCACTATTACCGTTGTTGAAACGACTCGAGCAGACACTGTTCGAGAGTTGACCTTTGAGGAGGACCGACCCGGTGTGCTCCCAAACCTCCAGTATTTGAAGTTGCGCGCGCCTGAAGGGTTGTGTATCTTCGAGGATGACAGTCTCGTCAAAATGGCGTTCTCAAGGCATACTCGATGTCCTGGAACTTTCACAGGCTTTCTGATACACACTATACTTGACGCCTGAGAAGTCCCCAACCGTGATAGTATCATTCATATGAAGCGTCTGCGTGATCTGAAGACATTGGGCGTCCGTGTTCAACTCCTTTTGGGTGGGAGACATTTGGATCGCTTCGAAACTGATGAAATATTCGCCGAGTTTCTGGATGCTTGGTAGTATGAATGATGTACATAGTGTTATAAATACCGCCGTACGGAATATAAACTTTGCATAGTAGTTATTACTTTTGTAAAATTTCTTCGGTTCATCTGTGACCTAGCGCGGCATACAGAACACTGTCAGAGCGCACTGTGTGCTATAAGTGAACGCACAATGACCTTTAAGTATCGGAAGGAGCCCACTGTACTTCTCTAGGTCTGAAGAGACGTAGGATACAGTCTGTGCCAAATTATCGAGATATCTCTGTCCGGCACGACACAGGACGCCACAGCAAATGACTTAAGAACATTGTGAAGAACTAGAATGGCAAGGCCAACACGGTGAAATGTGGCGGCGACGTAAGAAAGGCAATGCGATCGCAATCGACACACGCGTTAAGACCTGCCAGGGTACCATACAGGGAGGTCGAGTCCTAATCGAATTCGCTTAGAGAAAGCCTTCATTGCTGAGAATGGGTGAAGGGTGCCGCTCTTGGAGGAGAAACGGCTAGAAGTGGATGTCATTCAAAATCGTGTATTGTTAAGCGCTTGTGAACAGTCAATTCCACTGGGCTCTGGCTCCCGATCAAATCCGGTCGGTCAATATTTGTGAGAAGATCATAGAGAGTCACGATCACATTTCGAGAAGAAATCATGATATACTCGGGATCATGATAATATATCGTTCCGAAACGACAATATGAAAACCAATAAAGAGCTAACACTTTTCCAATACAAGTTCTGTGTTGCGAATACGGCAAATCCTCTGACCGAGATCTCGCCTTCCCCATCGCACTCGAGCGATGAGCTCGTCTATATCTACAACATAATTATTCAGCCACGTTAAAGGGAGGGTCTTACGAAAGAGGTACCTTTGAGAAATACCGACCGCCGATCCCCAGTATCGTTTACGGGCTTATCCTGAAAGCGAATTTGGCAGGCTTTCCGTAGTCTGTAACCTGGTGGCATCTCTTCGTTTACGGCCTTGATAGCATCGTCCACGGACAGGTACTCCTGGGTTGACGGAGAGATGATGATGTCGTTGAAGGAAGGGGCATTGAGGCTGGCGGGGTTGGTATGCTTCCAGAGCTGAACTGTAAGTCGGAGTAAGCAACGGCGAGGAGATGAAGTGGAGGATATGTCACTCACGGGTGTTCTCGGCGCGGAATAGTTGAGCGAGACGCGTTTTGAGGTCCTGGGTGAGGTCGAGTCTTGGTGGCAGGGAGTTGCGAGAGAAGGGGGCCTTGTGATGGAGGTCGTGGGAGAAGCTCATCGCGAGATACAGACAGTATGAGAGGAGGACTGGGAGTTGTGTCCTGGTTATGAAGGCCAGGACGACTCGAAGCCGAAGCAAACATAGAATTCATTGTAAGAGGTTATTGTTCAGCTGAAGGGAGAACAAAAGCCGTGGTGTTCCACGGTGGTCCACAATACGCGTGAAGAAAGTACGGCACCGACGGAGTCCATAGGAAAGAATGTCCGTGGCATATTCCGACTTCTACAGAAGGACGAGCTGCTGGAGCCTGTAAACTCCCAGTAGCTTCGATGTCATTGGAAATCGTAAGGTCCGAGTCATCGCTTCGTGTTCTGTCTATGCGGAATATTTCGCATGTCGATTATCAATAATAAATATTAGACAGTATTATTCGCATTATTCTGCAAGTTCAAACGTGCGTTGTTAGCTGCCTATGAGAAATCGTCAGCAGAATCAGAGGAATAAAATAGAATAACATTGCCTCGCATGTAACTTCACCGTAGCAGAATATGTCGCAAAGTGAATGTTTACATACGAAAGGGACATGTGGTCCGTGCGAAGAACCCTGAATACGCCGTCGTGCCGGAACGCGTACACGCGACGCGGTGTTTGAATATATTTGGCGATCCTTCCAACACGTCTCAGACCCGTACCACCACTATCGATGGCCCGCAAAGCTGCTGCAGACACGACGACCATCGAACCGCGGCGTTCAACGCGGATATCATCTCAGCCTGCACCGAAAGCCAAGAGAAAAGCCGATGGGGAGGGCAGTAGGGTAAAGAAGAAGGTACACCAGATTCACCCTTATCGCCAAGGCATCGCTGACCTTGACCTGCTGCTTAGACGAAAAAGGAGGCAGACGATTCGGATGATTCACCACAAGAAACAGTCGAGCAGCTCCAAATAGGCTCTTCGCTCGCTGGACTGTCGATAACTCTTCCGAACCAAAACGGCGAGGATGTAGAGATTGGAACGATTGCCAGCGAGCGGGGCGTGGTACTCTTCCTGGTGCCCAGGGTTGATACTCGTGCGTTGCTTGTGGTTGTACTGGTACTCGTTGCTGACTGATCTTGTCTTCCATTACGTCGGTTCCCCCTTTTTTGCCTGCCTCTTAGCCGGCTGCACTCAGCAAGCTTGCGCTTATCGAGATGCGTACGACAAGTTCACCGAGGCGGGATATGACGTGTACTGTCTGAGTGCCGACGAGCCAGGGAAGCAGGGTAAATGGAAGGATAAGGTTCGTTCACTTCAGCTTCCGCATTCTCCGCTGTTCTCACACGATGTTCGTATAGAAATCTCTGCCTTATAACCTTATTTCTGATCCCAAGCGCGCGTTCATCTCGGCGCTCGGCGCCGGCACCACTAAAACATCACGAAGTCACTTTGTGTTCGCTAAGGGTGGTGTTATGATCGACAAGCGTATGCCAGTCAAGCCTGCGGACAGGTCCGGCATGTTTGACTTTATTCGAGAGTATTTTCTGATCAACTTGGGATATCTAGTTTCAAACTAGCCTTGGAGGCTATTCACAAGGAGTCCGAGAAGGACGAAGGGAGCGACAAGGAAGAGGAGGATAAAAAGGATGAAGGAGACGACGGAGCATAGTTTCAGGTATCATTTTGGTGTATCTATTTTGTTGATTTTCTCTATTGTTGTGCTTTCGAATCAGATTTGTATCCGCTCGATGGAGAGGGCACTGTCAGCAGTTCGGGCACAAGGTGCCATGACTCCGGAGCTGCAGTTGATATCTGCGCCTTCTCACATTCCGGTCCATTGAGGGTTCTCCAGAGTGCTGGGTAGTCTCATGATCGCCGCTGTTCCATGTAGAACGGGCGTCCTCGAACCCTTGAAGGTATACGTCGGATCCAATAACAGCCTGATATTGTTGTGGGGAATAATTGGCAACCGTGCGTAGGCTACGGATGGTGGGTGAACTAGAGAGGAGCGACGAGGTGATGCTTCTCTTTTTATGCTCGTCGGGACCTGTACACAAGGGCGGGGTCCCATTATTTTCCTTTCGAATGTCTTGGCGGACGAGGTGAGATTCTCGTCGAGGTGTGTTATTTTGTGTTATTCCCCTGATATGGCTGACGATTTCTCGTAGGCACCAACGCGGTTTAAGTTCATGCGAAGCCGTTTGTCATCGACAGTCATACGATGTACTTTTTGATCCGTTGTAGTATTCATCGGGTGACGACAGTTGTGTTTATATCGAGAAAAGATGTACATTGTATTGGACCCTTCCAACTACTCTCACAGCACCAAGTCAATGCAAACGTGTAAAGTGCAGACTTATACCCAGGTATCTTGACTGTTTCTTCTCACCATTCAACATCGATTTTTAGCCTTGATGAAGCCACAGGAAAAGCCGTCAAGAAAATTTACCAAAGCCGAATCGGAGGTATTGACTTTGAAGGAAGACCGCATGTTATTCCGCCAGTTTTGAAAGTCAAACGCGTTGACTATTACTTCAGCTTGTGGTCGAAGAGTTCAGTGAGCCGTTCTCAGTTGTTCCTCTTCATCATGTTCCAACATCTTGTTAGAACACCAGTTCGAATGCTTCGGTTGAGCTCTTCCCTCGCTTGCATCCAGGAGATAGCGGTCCCTAGAAGTATTTCAGTTTCGTGTCCGTAGTTTTTCGTTGACAATCGAAGCTTCACAATTAAGCCATCATGTACTGATTTAGGACCGTACGCAATCTCCTGAAGAACGACAAAGCTGGAGGTTTTGTGGAGCCAACATGCAAGATCGTTATCAGGAGTGACTACGTCCTCAAGGCTTGCAAGGATGTTATCCAGAAATACCCCGGTGTTTCCTGGAACGCTGCCTCCCTTGTGGGTGCATACGATTTCGCACGTCTAGGCAACTCACCACTTCAGCTTAAACACGAAGTGTTCATCGCCTTCCTGGATGAGTTCACGGCGTACCGATTAAGCCTTGCACTCAAAGCTGATCAACTCAAATCTCAAAGCGACATTTACGTCCTTCGCTCTTTGAACTTCCTGATCTCTACCATTGAGGATGATTGGAAAGGCACTATCCACACCATCTTAACATGGACACCCGCTGCCTTCATCTCACACAGGCGCTTCATTCGAGTGAGAATGTCCTGGTCCACGACTTCCTCGTACGTATCCCAGGTCTTAGCACGAGTGTCGTAAGAATTCCGGAATATCGGGTATGCCTCAACATTGCCATTTTGAGAAGGCCGTCATCCCTACTACATTCCATGCGTATATAGTATCAAATGTTGAGGGTTTGGGAGAATGCCAGGTTTGCCCTCCTCGAACGTCAGGTCTCGAAAGTACGCATTGCAGTCATTGAAGGTAGCAGGACTTGGTGGTATCCTGTATATATACGAACCATCATGATCTTATACTTTGTCAAAATGAAAATCCTGGAAAGAACAAGCAAGGTGCCGTGCCAGTTGAATCAATACAACTGAATACTTAAACCAAGTTCCCGCAGTCTCTGAATCCTCTGTAATGTCTTCTTCTTCAGCTCTCTGCCACCCCGCACACCCACAATCACGGATCGAAGTCTCCCGCAGCGATTTTCGATGACACTCAACACTTTCCCTTCCTCTATCTCATTTTCTTCTGCCCAAACCAGCTCAAGGTCCTCCAACTTGGGTAAAAAGTCGGCATCCATCATCATTCGATCGAGGAGCTCGTCCGTGATGCTAATATGCACATAGTAGTATTCACCTTCCACAAGGGCGACTTTCGTCAACTTGGGGACACTTTCTAGGATCCGGATGAGATCCACGTCCCGGATGACCACCTTGTCGAAGCGAAGCTCGTTGATGAAGGAAGAACGGACGAAGGAGGCGACTATGACATCGATCTCTTCGGGGGCAATAATAATGGGACCGTCAGATTTCTCATCATCAAAGATCTCTAGACAACGCAGGTCAGGGAGCATCAACACATGCAAAAGGCGGACGGGGATCTCATCTCCAGCACATATCCGCAGGACCCTGACACCTGGGATGGTTACAGTGGTTGTAATATTCTTGAACCACCCGCAATAGAACACTAAAACGTCCAAAGAAGGGAAATTGCCAAGGATTCTGACAATTTCATCCCACTGTGTATCGTATTCGTATTGTTCAAGCCATAGCGTACGGATGGCGCTGCAGTCGATGCCAACATCTGGGAAGGTCGTGCTCCACGTGTCATGGAGGTGAAGCTCCCGAAGCTGAGGTGCATCGTGGAACAGAGAAGAAAGCGTGGTCGTATTGTTTATATCACTGTCATTCACGAATCCTACGAGGTCCAAACGTTCAAGTGACACGAAACCAGGGGAGGGAAGAGCGAGGTCAGACGGGCTCGCCAGGCGCATGTCGAAAATGAGCGAACAACACGAACTGAAGTTGAGGAGAGACGATGAAGGCGAGAATATTGTCTTCAAAGACATGTAAGGTAAAATGGGAATGTCATCACTTCTATGACCACAGGGTTGAGCAGAAATTCCAATGTGTATTGGTTTGGTGCATGACCTCCGTTGATACAACGAGAGTAGTTCCCTCGTTGATCTTGAAAGGTTGTCGTCGTCAGCATCAATAAACATGACGGACCAGAGCGGAGGGAAAGAGAGGGAGACGCTTCGCCAGTAGGAGCAAACTGAAGCGATACGGAGTGAGGTCTGGGAGTGTGATTGGAAGGTTTCGCGTATGTCGTTCCCGATAGGAAAACGGTCACCAACGGCGCTCGCCTCCAGGAAAAATTTGCAGAGCAACTCTACCGGAAGCCTGCGAATTGGAGCGAGGTAGGTTTTGTAGACGGAGATGCTATGTGCGAGGTCGGTGCGACGGTGCTTGAGATACGCCAGGGTCTCCTCCAACTCTCTTATTTCTGCATCGTATTTGTCTAATTTTGGTATTAGACCAGCAAGGGTTTGCCTCATCGACTCTGCATGGACATCGGCGTTGATCTGGATACCGTTGCGTAGGTCTGTAACAAGAGACGGTGGCAGCACATGCCTAAGGTCATTAACATAAAATCTGCCGCGGCATTTTTTACAGAGAGTTGGCTGCATGCTCTATCCAGACTACGATGAGCTACAAACATATTGAAAACCCCAGAACACTCACGAATACTTGGATGCAGAATGATTGGTGCGTAGATGATAAGGGCTACGTTGAAAGAGGGTGACGTGAAAATTGTGAACATATTGATCGGCGAAGTAGACCCTGAGCCGCGCCACACAGGGAACTTGGCTTCTAGCGACGACCTCCGGTTCAGTTGTTGCGTGAGTGAGGTAATGCCTTTAATGAAAGGTCCCGGAATAAATCATAGCTATGGGTTATCAGCACGGTCTGCACATCCTGTCGGAATCGATGAAGTTCAAGGATAGAAATAGATGCATTATCCGCCGCGTCGCCTGCGGAATTACCCGTCGGCGAATTCCGGCATGCTTGCAATGGTCCTGCGTTGAGGTTTTGTCTGGTCTAACATAGCAGCGCGACAAAGAAGGAACAAAAGATTCTCACTCAAGTATATAGCACCGTTATAACTTTGCGCAGATGGAATATGAGGCAGCGTTTCGCAGAAATCACCGATATAGGCATTTTTATACCACCGCAGCTGATACAACCCACATCAAGGTCAAGTTTCATTCCCTTTCTAACTCGCTGCCACCCCGCACACCGACACGGGAACACTTAATCACTTCCAGGATGGTCTATGACTGCCCCGTCATGTTTTCCGACCAGAGAGGCTGGCAAGCGGTGTGAATTTGGCACACTCTCATTAGAATAGAGATCGGAAGTCGGGAGAGCGGAAGTACGCTATTGGTAGACCGGACCCAACTCATCGTCTAGGACCTCGAGACGATGGTGTACCCGAGAATCCCACAATGCGAAGGAAGCGACCGACGATGGTGACGATATCGTTCCATCTCCCGGACTGGAGGTGACCTTGGGTTGGAACTTGGGAGAGGAAGCTCTCAAAGTCGACATGTATGAGAAAGCGCAGTTGAAAGAGCATATCCTGGAAAGAAATGTAGGGTGAGCCCGTGCTATGAACTGAGAAGGTAAACTCACCATAATACAGCCCGTCGACAACGTTCATGCTAACGTATCATATGACATTGTAAAAGGGAGACGATCATCTCAAGCGCGTTTATATACCTCGACCGCACATCAATCCTGCGCATTCAAGGACCACCAATACAAGGTGGAACACGAATTCTCCTGCTAGCGAGGCGCTTTCTAAATTGTCCAAGGTTTCTGAGAGGTAAACATTACGGCTGCCGGGATAGGTGAGAGTTCGGTATCGGTTCTTACGTTGGTTCCCGGGACCTTGGTTGGAGCGGTGCGAAATTGGCTCCAAGACAAGCGGCGAATTGACCCGTGCAAAAGCGGCGTAGGTAGTCTACGACTGTCTGAAACGAGGAATTTGATAAGGTCACTGTTTTTGAAGACTGAAAAGAGACATACCGCTGAGAACCATTCTTTTTTCTTCTCATCGTCGGGACGGCACCTTGGTATCGTTGCACCAGTAAACGTGTCTGTTGCTCGCACCGGATACCGCGAACTCTGAACCAAGAATCCTGCCCCCCCAGTCGAATCCACCTTGGATGAGCGGGTGTTTACCAGTTCGTCGATGAAGATATTAGTAGTCTAGAACGGAAACGGATTGGATGGGAGATGCATCGAACGGCACAAAATTCGCATATCATTAACCGAAAGGAGACTGGGAAGCACTCAGGCGTGGTAGCTAGACCGAGATTGAGCTAAGGCTGCGGAAACATAAGGAGCCCGTAGCGACACCCCTGTGACTCTTCGTCGCTATGTTCTTCGTATTCGTAGTTGCTCAGGAGTGGAGAGAGCTAAAAGTGAGGCTTCGCTGAATTCTGTGCTTGTGTTACATTTGTAGATACGGTAGATGAAAGGGAACACGCACTTTTAACTAAGGAAGTTGACAGCGGACGCTCCCGTCGCAGTCACGAAGGATCAGTCGTTTCTTCTCAAGAATTAACAGACTTCGTAGCAGAAAAACGGGGCCAAGTGAAAGATCTGAGACTCGCGCCAAAGGGCGGAAAGCCGTCTCGTCCAATAGCAGTCTCACATTATGCACTATGTAGTTGCACCACTTTACTTAGGGAACATTATCGGTAACACAGACGACAATATCATCAATCCAAGAAGGTAGCATATACAACAGGGCTATGAATATCTTAACATCACAATGAGCTTTCTGTGAAAGTTTGTATTTGGACCGACGTACCCTTTAACTCTTCTTCCAACATCTTGCGTGCAATAGCCTCCCGCTCTCCTTCCCGGAATTGAGGGATTTGTGACGGATCCATGCCCAAATAGCCGCGACGGAATCTCTTGCTCTGTGTGACCACCATGAATTGACCTGAACTGCTCCTCTCCCACGATTGAGAACCTTGCGCCCATAGGGCTGACCCGTAGGTCGATGGTTTTCCACGCCACATTGATTTTCGTCACCGGCTTATTTTCGAGCTTTGAAGCCCATTCGAGAGCGGTTTCTGGGCTGATGAGGAAGCCTCCTTGCAGACGATGTCGAGGGATGCGCTCCGCCTGGGTAACTACTGGTTGGGTGGTGGATTCTACGACGGTCGGCATACTTTTTGACCCAAGTCAACCGAGGACAAAGAGGGCAGAGACGTTAGTAACTCTGCAAGAGATAGTCTTACCAGCTACATGTGATATTTGCTTGCCGGGATGCCGGGATGTCACCATTCGGATGAGCCCGAGTTGGAACCGCCGGCAAACAGCGGCGAAAGGTAGGTACTGCCGCATTTCGAAGTCGAAAGGTATTGGTCGGTAAGTCGTTTTACATTTATCGGGTATTGACACTGATGTCAGTAGTCACTCCAGAGTACGAACATGCCTTGTCCAGTCCTCTGTAGACGCGGAGGCGGGTGTTATAGAGAATGTTAGACTGAGAGTTTTTAGTTTGAGCTTGAACGGTGTTGTTGGGCCGGTGGTCAATCCGGCGCCGTCGAACCAATATCGTAGAAAGCGCCAGGCGTGTCTCCTCGAAGTCCATCGATAGCCGCGAAAGTCAACATGACACCCATTGCAGAGGCAGAGCAAGAGGGAATTGGAACCAACACTGCGACAGACAAGTATTTTGTGCTCACACCACCACCTGCCTCGCATAATGCCAAGTTCCCATCGGCGATTCGCGCCCGACCACTTTTCTCTCCAGCGCTTATCTCGAGATTTGATCTTGGAGGTACGATTTAGTCGCGCCGTATGGATCCAAAGTCGTGTCTAACGCGTCACAGATATTTGCTTGGTGCGCGCCAATGGACCTTGTCATTCTTCGAAGCGT
This sequence comes from Armillaria borealis, assembly GCA_030435635.1. Lineage (NCBI taxonomy): Eukaryota > Fungi > Basidiomycota > Agaricomycetes > Agaricales > Physalacriaceae > Armillaria > Armillaria borealis. The sequence goes on along the minus strand of JAUEPT010000071.1, from coordinate 40,724 downwards.
GTCTAGGAGCATCAAGGAAATATTGGATTAGCGCGGGAACCACTGTTGGACGCGTGCAAGGAGCAATCTTCTTCGGCTTCCCACCGTACCAACTTGCCTGAAGAGCGAAATTGCCTTTATCAACTTCTTCTTCAACTCTGGATGCAATAGGTGTCTTGTCAGTAGTTTCCTTGTATCCTCGGTTTAAAATCTCACAGCATACAGAGCTGCAGTCGTTCTGTCGATAATGCATTCCCGAACTTGACGTACAGGATATACCTATGCAAAGATGTGGGCTGCGTTCGGATTCATGCACAAAGTATCCCTGATTGGAGATATAGGTGCGCTGTTACAATCATTTCTTGGCGTACATCCTTCATGCATCGTTATCCTCACTCTTACTCACCATTCTGGCTTCCAGCAATCGAAAGGGATACTTGTTTTCATTCAATCCCCAGGAGAGGTCTGTTAGCAAGTACAAACCCATTCTACAATGGCTACACTACGACCCGTTTACGGCGAGGAAGTTATACCTGGTGAGGCAAGCCGAGAGAGAACTCGCACTGTATAAGCGTCTCAGATTCTCGGGGGACGATTTACTGCTTCCTGGGTGCGAGCTTTGAGATGCCGTTTGTTTTCGTTCACTGAAAACATCTTGATCAGATAATTTCTCATAAAATAAGAACCCGCCGTATTCTAGAGCAGGTATGTGCAACTTGAGCTTGCATCCGTCGCTTAAACCAGTCTAGCATGCGAACGAGATGCGGGAATGGGCCGCGGAGTATGGCCGTGAACTCATCGTCGTGAACAAGAAGAATCGTGCTTTGTATGTCTGTCTTTGCTTGAGTTTTTGTGCTCATAAATTATCATGGGCTGTAGCTTAAAAATTGTCACTCGATCCAAGTGCCTCGATTATCACGACATTCTTTGTACCCCCACCGTACGTCGAACGTTGGAGGAATTCAATCGGTGTTTAACATGCCTCACACTAACGGGTACGTTGTTTCTTCTTGTATGTACAGCGCTGTCGCTGAATTACCGGCAGTTTGGCGGGATGTAATGACTCAAGTTGTTAGCGAATACCACGAGCCGCGTAACTTCTTCCTTTTCCGCTCGGACGGTGAGTTCTAGTGTAACACCTTGTCCAGCAGAGTACGTCATCCGGCTCCGGACCAACACCTTTCCACCGCCGCCGGTCACAAGACCGGACAGCTGGAGAGTATGCACAGAGGTAGATTATGGATTGTCGGTCCCGCCAAGGACCTCCATATTGAGAATTTCGATGATAGAATCACAAGTGGCTGTGCAAAAAGTGAATCAATAGTGTATGAAGGATCAATGGATAGAAAATCGTACCCATGATGCTCTCCATTGCTGACAACGCAAAAGTTTCGGCACCAGCTCGTAACCGATCCCACTCCGACGAAAACGTCACGTAGTTCGGGACAATGTAGTTTTATAACAGTGGTAACAATCTCCCTCATACATGCTGCATCAAGTCCAGGTCATATACCTACAATCACCTTAAACGCTTCATAGCACTTCAAAATTTCACGCCTGTTGTCCAGAGGCTTCATCCCTTCACTACGCCGGCGGGCAGGACGAGGAACGGGCGGATAACAATAGGTCACGCGGGTTTCCTCTGGAGGATAGGTCCCATGGCGAATATGAGTGGACAGAGTTCGGGTGACGGGAATTTTAAAGAACGCGGGCGACGTGCCCACCATGACAATGCCGGGTATGACCTAAGAAGAACAATCTCTCAGAAAAGGGTCAACAAACTCGCGAAATGACTCACCTTTTCCTCCATAGGAGGGAGTCCAACCGCTTCCCTTTGCGCATTATTCTCGTTAAAGGCCCCGACTGCTTCTGCTACAAGCTGAGCTCGCGCATTGACGGGCTCCCCGTGCTCCAACCTCTTGTCCGCCTAGACAAGAAGAAGGATATCGTTCTGAGATCGATCGACGATACAGACATCGGTCTTTGCGTACCTGTTTTCGCCGCAAATAAGGAGCGGGAGGTCCATCCGCGTGCGCGCCACTCGTTCTCGACGAACATAACCCAGAGTCTTGAAAAGCTCGACGACAAAATCATCCACGGCGGTTTCACCCCTTTCGGGGATCATGGCGAGATCAAGGTAAGTGACCAACTCTGCGTGGTGATCTTGTTGCATAGCGCCAGCGTCGGCATTGGTTAGCAGCTCTGGATCAACCGGGGGTTGTGGTAACTCCTATGACGTGCAAAGTCGTTGGAGTCTTTCCGAGGGCTTTAGCGAAACTTATCCTCGCCTACCTGTAAGCCAAAGAACGGAAGGGCGTCCACCTGATTGAGGCTGATATGATATGAGTCCAGGTCATTGAGAGTCCAGTCGCTGCCGGCCTTGGCGGAGCGAATGAGGTTAGCCATGATGGTGGCAGGTGGCAGTTGGCAGTTGGGCTGAGGCAGGCCCCTATTATAAGAGAGGCCGAAGATGACATAATAAGGCGGACTTTGAAATTTCCGGCCATTGCCATTGCACGGACCAATCCGGCTGAGTTTCAATTTCGCTGCTGCATCTGCCATTGCAGAAAGGGACACTTGTTCAAGGGGGTACCGGAATGTCGGCCCGGAGCACCGGGTAGGGAGGGAGGGTCAAGCGCCGGTTGCGAAAAAATTTATATGACCCCTCAAAATTTTAGTTTCTTCCTGTGTAACTCAATGTAAAATGACCTTTGCATCTTTATTTTACTTCAACCTTTATCCTCTTAGTCAGTATGACCTCAATACACCTATAATCAACCAATAATACACTGTAAGCCAAGCTGGAGCTCTAAGTAGGCATTTATTCTGATACATTGTCACACAATTGATAAAAGAGTAGTAAATTACTGTCATACATGAACCTCATTAGTACACAAGGGATTTATAATGCAAAGAGAGCGAAACCCACAGTGAAGAGCGACACAGGCCGATACTGCAGATGTATCGGCTGAGTCCGAGTCCGGCTGTACCGGCATGCCTGATATGGTGCGAGTGACATCATGATGGTCATGTGACAGGGTGGGAGGGTCAGCCAGAGGCACGAAATAATTTAATCGACCCTATGTATTTTTTTATTTTTTGGAACCCCCTTGCACTTGTTTTCATTCAATCCCCAAGAGAGGTCTGTTAGCAAGTACAAACCATTCTACAATGACTACACTACGACCCGTTTACGGTGAGGAAGCTATACCTGGTGAGGCAAGCTGAGAGGGAACTCGCATAATATAAGCATCTCAGATCCTCGGGGTCGGACGATTTACTGCTTCCTGGGGTGTGAACTTTGAGCTGCCGTTTGTTTTCGTTCACTGAAAACAGCTTGATTAGATAATGTCTCATAAAATAAGAACCCGCCGTATTCTAGAGCAGGTATGTGCAACTTGAGCTTGTAGTCTAGCATGCGAATGACTTGATTTCTTGTGCTCATGGATTATCCGTAGCTTGAAAAGTGTCTCTCGGTCCAAGCGCCTCGATTATCGGGTCACTCTTCATACCTCTACCATGTGTCGAACATTGGAGGGATTCAATCGGCATTTAACATGCTTCACACTAACGGGTACGTTGTTCCCTCTAGTATGTACATCGCTGTTGCTGAACTACCGGCAGTTTAGCAGGATATAATGACTCAAGTTGTTAGCGAATACCACGAGCTTCGTGCATTCAAATTGAATAAACATTCATCGCCGCAAGCGATTAACGAGGCGCATTAGCCACATCGTGAGTTCTTTCAATTGCAATCAATTGATTCTGTTGTTTAATAATCGGCTTCAGTACCTATCCTTGATAGGACCATCTTCACTCTGAACACCCAATATCTTAAGTCAGTCGAAGTGCAAAATTGGCGCATGGGAATAATGTTTCTATTAGACATTATTTTGAGAGCCGGAACAACATACTAATGTCGGTAAACGTTCCAGAGTACACCCTTGATAAATCTTGACATCGAAATACTTGTGCAGAACACTCGCCGTCAAATGGTTCCCCTGCCCGGGCCTCTTTGACTCGCAATAGTAAAAAAAGCAATAGAGTATCGACAGCCTCGAAATGCTGTACGGTAGTATTCTGAAATAACACGAACACGGCTGTCCCCAGTAATAACGGGGGCGGCAAGTAACCTCAATCCTAGAAGAATGGATGTTAGACGAGTCAAACGCAGAGGGAATCACCCTCGCACCGTGGAGTCGCTTGGAAGCCACGGATTGATGGCCTCCAAATCACCTCGGAATTCGATTACGACCTTCGTTTGGTGAAGACTTCAGAAACATTTCTGTAGTATTCCGCTGGTTATTTTTCACTCAGCTGACAACCATGCGTACCAGTTATACACATTACGGTCATTGTCGAGGCTGACGATGTTGGCAATAGGAAGTAGCTTTTTGGTGCTTACACACAAACTCGGTCCGGTGTCGCTCTGACTTATGGATGTTGGCTTTCTATCTCGTGTCATGACCGCTATCTGGAAGACAACTGACCTCCCATCTGTTGGCTCAGACTAACCGCAACATCTGACCCAGCCTGAGACGAGCGTCTATGGAGTATGCTACAGCTCGCTGATATCTATGCAAAGATTCCCTGGAAGCTATGTGATTATGATCTATGATAGGATGAAGGTATCGTTCTATCCACAATTGTTCAATTGCATCACGAAGCGCTAAGCCCTTGCTGAGCAAAAAGTATCTGACTCCTGTACGCGGCCGCGAAACAAAACAACGAGTCGAACCCTCTACAGCAAGCGGGGTGACAAGAACAGAACATCAAGGGCGCACTAACAGCAGACTTCTCTGAAATTGGCATCCTGGTGCGCGGGTTGGTTGGACCTTTTGCACAATGCAGAATCCTTGTCCGCCTGATTTTTTCACTAGTCCGAGTATATAATTCACCCGAAAACTCAGCTGGCCGTGGAGATCGGAGGTCGACACCCAGTCATATCTTCCTGTCAATTTCTGCTAGCCTTGAAGCGTGAGCCAATGAACGGAGCTTCTAAAAATAGGATCTGACTCCGAGAGTATGTGTCCCTAGATATCACTATGCCTTTCCTTCCGGCTACCATCATCGCACCAGCCCTTGTCTGCTTTGTTGGCTTCTTACCACAAAAATCAGCCCTAAACACAACTACATTGCAACGACAACTTTGGTATGACTACCGCATCGACACACAACAGTATGTGTGGTTGTATTACTAAAAATTCACCTCCTCATTCTGCTATCAGTAGGAAAAATCCAAATGAATGAAGAGGAATGGAGGAAACATTATCACGACATTGTTTTTCCACTCGATTTATCTGAATTGGTAAGTGCATAAAAGCACGAAAAGAAGGGAAGTAAATGATGTATTGCAGATACCAGAGGAACATCTCAAGCATGCAGAGAGTCTCCCCGAGGTCACCCTCTCCGCCTTCACCGAGACCGGCCACGCAGAATCTTCTATTCTAGTACCAAAGCAAAGGTCCTACATCGGTAGATATCCCGTCATACCGTCCTCCCTCGCGAACATGCGCTGCGCCGACCTCGGTGCTGAAGGAGTCTTGGAGAAGCTCAACACCACACTCAGCACGGCGTACAGTCTGGAAGCCCCCTGCCTATCATCGCTTCTTGAAGACTATATCACCAAGGATTACGACTTTGGCACTGCATACGCTCGTCTCCGGCCAATATGGTACAATAATTTGACCACTGTGGTCGAAGAGAAGCTACGCACCCACGAAATATGGGACTGGGAGATGCGACAGAAGGTGCTCGTTGAAAACAGGATCATCAGCACGATTATGCCTCCTCGGCGCGTCTGGGATCTATACAGTAACCGTGTAGTGCCATGGCACTTCGTCCGCTGAACGCCATATCCGATATCACATGCATGGATGGAAGAAAAGGATCGCGAGGATATGCTGACGCCCATCAATGGACGTGAATGGCCCGTGCCCATTCCGAAGGATGCCAATCTCGACCTCATTCGCATCGAGATGCTCAACATAGGCGCGGAATATGCGTGGTTGGATGTTCTCTGTTTGAGACAGGTGGACGGTCAGAAGGAGGATCTTCGTCTGGAGGAGTGGAAGGTCGACGTACCCACCATTGGATGTGTATATCAGAGGACCCAGGTGGTGTGCTACTTCAGCGGGTTGGGCCGGCCTTTTAGTTTGAAGGTGGGTGACCTTGAAAGTGATCGGAGTTGGTTCAGACGCGCGTGGACGCTGCAGGAGATCAATGAGAATCCGATCATTGGTGGGGATACGGGCGACAACAAGATCATGGAAAAGGAGATACAGAGAGAGTTTGAGGAGAGACTCTCATCATTATCGTACTTCGACCGCTCAGGGGGGTACCCGGGTATTTTTGGAGTGCTACAGGGCATGCAGAATCGTGTGTCGAAGAATCCCGTGGATAAAGTTGCGGGATTGGCATATCTTCTGCAAACACAAGAAATACCAGCATACTATGAAACACAGTCTGAAGAGGATGCATGGACAGCGCTGGTGCGTGTGATGCCCGAGTTCATTCGAACAGTTGCTCTTCTGCCGTTATGCACCTGGGAATGGATACAAAGTCTAGCGCCCATCGTGGAGGCAGGTCATGCTTATGCCAGAGATCGAGATGCTATCACCATCGCGCAGAGTTGACCTGACAGAAGAGATCGGTGCTGACTGGTATCGGGGACTCTGCATTCATTCGGGTTATGTACAAGGGCTTAGTGGCCCAAAGCGGCACCAAGAGGGAGAACTGATCGTCGAAGAAAACTCTGGGGCAGCGCACAAATTCAAAATTGTCACATACCACCCAATACCAGATGGATTCTACACACTACTAGGGTATGACTTAGACTGTATTGATGCACTCATCATCAGCGGGACAGAGTGGGCAGTTGGGAGCAGATCGCAAGGCCAGGAGTTCCGTAAAGTGTCGTTGGTAGTACTGGAAAGCTTAGAGGAAGTACGCAGGCTGATGGAACTCCCAGGTGTTGCAAAAGAATCTTCCATACTTCTCGCTTGATATTAGTATGCATTTAATATAATCACTTTCTGAGGCATATCCCCTATTCTCAGCACTTTTTAAGAGTTTGATGAGAACCCTGTGAGACTGACGCGACCAAGGAGTCGATTTTGGTGAGTGGTGAGAATAAAGTACTGCACTGTAGCAGATGCTTTCTATCTTTCAGTGATGTTCTGGGATTCGTTGCCAAGGAGCCATCGGTTACACTGCAGAGGCGTCATACAATTCAATCATCAAGCCAGATAAATATCAAATATTCTGCATACCGAGGGGACGAAAATACAGTGAGGCATTTATCGCATTCAGAAGAGACGAAGAATAGGGCGTGGTGCATCAGCAAGCTGACAATCCACCGGTAGACCTTTCAGCCTGTCAGGCCAAACACACAACTTGTCGAGAGACGAGAGATTGTGGTTACCAAATGCATTGGGCTTGGTAGCGCGGAAGGCTGTTCCTCAGCGCTCAGCACGATGGTCTGATTGACTCGAGATCACTACATCTCACCGACCCGTTGCCCTCATGATCTCGTTAACTATAAGACATCTCGCAATGGATCATTTCTGCGGACATGATTTCTTCCACCACCGTGCGTCTCATCTCCTCAACGTTGAACTCAATTATCTCCATGTACCCAGTTCTCCGGTAAATACGGTCCTACCGTACAACCTTAAAAACCAGATCCTCCAACAGGATAGCCTCCTTCCGGCAGGTGGAGAGATCTGGATTTGCGTCGTCTGGATGTTCTTCGCTTGGTTGTTGGAGGTATACTGTGACCATTAGGTCGACGAGCTGGTGAAGGGACACCGTTTGTGCAAATTCCCGCCAAAGGACAATACTCCCGCAGAAGGCGAGATCTCGGAGAAGGGGAACTGAGAAAACAGGCGACATGCTGGCGGTAGAAGAAACACCGCTTATCGACAAGCGGAGACTACGTAGGGTAAAAATGATCAGAATCCATCAAGAGGATAGATCATTGCGATGCTGATCTTGAGCGGCGAACTTCTGGAAAGGGAGAGGAGATGTTTTCGCAGACTACTTCGACCGGGTGGGAGGCTAGAGGAGCACACGCTCTCGAGGCACGTGTCAGTCCACAAGGAACCCGTGGAACGGGAGAGAGCTCTCCAGTGATGACAGATGTAACCGAAAAGCTAAGGAATGGTTTTCACATCGAGTTCGACGCTGGCATCGAGGGACATCTCAAAGATCCGCAGCAAGGCAGACGTCTGACGGGGCAAATATGGATTTATGATTTTCGGGATCCTGCGTGGCAAGATCTCGTTCGTGCTGGAGAGGTGCATCGAGCATGTAGCCTGCATCTGAAGCTAATCATCGCGGGCAACAATCTCGGATTCGAGGAGGTGTATGTGTTCCTGGACTGATGTCAACGTCTCCGAGTCCAGATCTTCCGATGACTGCACGGTACGAAGGAGCACCAGGATATTGCTGCACACGATATGCGGTCCGATAGTCATATCCGCCGGGATATAGTGGGGACGGCAATCAGAGATTTCCTGGAAAAGGATTACATGAGATGAGCTGTGGCGAGCGATGGCGACTAGACTAACAGTAGATCGTTCTGATTCCATCGATGACAGGTTGTTCGAGGGTGTGTCGGTTGGACGTCTGTGAGCAAGTCAGATCAACGAGCGTTTCCTTCAATGAACAAAATCCAAACCTTCGTGAAGTATTCAGAGCACTGGGGATGTGGACAACGATGGCTGAGGATAACGGGCGAAGGAGTCAAGGGAGGGAAATGAGATTTAGGTTCGTCACTCACGATGCACGTGTTGAGAGCTTACTCACCAGCCTATTGAAACCTCACGTCCACTTCGAGAAACCGCAGGTCTGAGTAGCGTGCTACACGATCCGTGAATCTACAAAGGAAACGCAAACAAGTCTGAGAAGTTATTCATTGAAGAATTTAGCCCGGAGGTACCTTGGTGATGGGCTTTCCTGATCCCCTTCAACGTCTATTCCGACTTCGTTTTGAAATGAAACCATGAGCTGGTGCAAATCGAAAGAGCGGCCATCTGTTGATCAAAAGGGTCGGAACACGAACCCAATCGACGATAGCCCCTGTACGCAACACCCCAATGAACCTACAAGGAGGCCATCAGCATATAAAATGATGATGAAAAATACATCTCACACACATCTAACTGCAACAGAGATATCCGCAGATGGACTCGTCAACTAGTTCATCCCTGCGGAACTGGTTGAGCGCCTGGTCGCACAATGTTGGCTACGCCATGTACATCATCCGAGAAGGCCTTGCAAAGCTCCCCAGCTGACGCGCTCCACATCCCTATATTCGTCAACAAGTTGGTCCACACCAGGTGGCGTAGCCTCTCAGGCTGCCGAACTTTAGACAAAGCGTCCTGTCCCACTAACGACTGACGACTGAACAAGTCGAATCCGTCGTGGATGCGCGGGTGCTCCAGGGCGTTGACCAGTTCATCAATCAATGAAGAGATCTCGATAGTGTAGAACGACGGCGGTTTTGATGGGAGATACGTCGAACGGCCCAAATTGAAGATGAGGGTTCGCGCATCACTAGCAGTCAAAACCGAACCGAAAGTGATGTTAGTGACCGGTAGGCGCCAAGGTGCTGAAGCCTAGATTGAGATCAGGAAGGCTGCAGAAACATGATTAACGCGTAGCGACACACCTGTGACTCTTCATCAGCGCGTTCTTCGCAGTTGCTCAGGCCCGGCAATGAAGAGAATTGAAGTGGGTCGAGTTTCTATGCGCACGTTACATCGATGAAAGTAGATGGAGTAGAACACACACTTTATCAAAGGACGCTGACGCTCCCATCACGCCACTTGAAGATGCATGCTTGTTGATCTCGAAGGGTCAGTTATTCCTCTTCAAGAATTGACAGTCTCCGCAGCAGAAAAAAGGACGCCAGAATCGCGATAAGATCCCCAAGTGTCTGACCGAGATGTTGCTGAAGAGGTATGGTTGACGTCCTTCGCGGCGGATTACTTGAAAGAAAGTTAGCGTCGAGAAAAGTGATGACTCGGATATAGCTCACCGAGTTGAGGAAATTCGGCACTACTCCATGCTATAATTCTCTGCTGCCCGGTGGTGTTGACACTGACGAAACGGAACGATATCTAGAGAAGCGCCTACACAGAAGGCGGCGTCGAGATGGTACACGGAGTATTGTGAAGACGTGATGATGGAAGGAGGAAAAGAAAATTATTTTTGTTTGTTCGCTACTCGGATACTCGGACCGCTCCGATCCAGATCTTCACCAGTCGCCATCATATCGATCTCTCCAAGGATCCAGCACCGACATGACTCGCGAAGCAGTCCCGGAACCGTGCGTGGACTTTTCAGAATTGAAATCCTACTTTCGAAATTATCTAATTGCATGATAAACAGATTATCGGTGTTGTCTTCTAACCGGTCCTTGCCCGACATCGAAGATTTGGTCCAATCAACTGCAACGAAGCCCCATTTTGTACGTGATGCACTGGACAAAATCTAGAAACTTGTTGACACGCAATACAGCCTAATGTCCCACCTGAACTCATCGACGAAATCATTGATTACCTCTGGGATGACAAAGACGCGCTTGTCGCCTGTTCTTTCGTCTGCCAATTGTTCTGCACCCGTACCCGCGTACACCTTTTTCATAGCATCGAGCTGCAGCACCCTCCCGACGATGGCTCGTCCTCACAAAACATCCTCCCGTACATCAAGAAAATCACGATACGCCGAAATTCCGATAATATCCCCAGCGTGACCCCATTCCTCTCTTCTCTTCCAAACCTCACTGCGCTCCACCTCGATATGATCGACTTCTTCAATCCGTGGTCTTTGCATCACCTTGTCTGTCAGCTACGCGGGTTGACGAGCATTGATTTGAGTCATATACAGTTCCACGGGACTATTCTGAGAGAACCTACTATTATGAACCTCGACGAGCCGTCTCCGAGGATCAACAAGATATCGATGTGGGAACTCATTTCATGCATCTGTTATAGAATTGCTCATCCGTCGGCGGGAGCTACGAGCGATATACGTTGATTCCCTCCGCGAGCTTTGCATCAAATACCCCCCTGGCGAATACCTGTCTTCCATATGTGCCTTTGTGCGTGCGGCGTCGAGGTCATTGAAGAGCTTGGACATTCGGATCCGCAGAGTTAGTGAGTTATCCTCTTATTTTTCTATATAACATGTACTCATGATCTGACTGAAGGATCCAGTATCAATACACTTTCAAGTTGGCCCGCACAGCCCGACTTGCTTCCATTGACTATGCCTACACTGCAGATTGAGGTGGAGTGCAGCCGATACGGTTGGCATACCAGGGTCATGACATGGTTGATCGATTCTCTCAATGGCGCTGACGGACCTATCATGATGGAGACCCTGACGCTGGTGGTCGTACCTCCTGGGTTCCATGATGGGGTGTATATCAAACTAGAAGATTTGGCGATACAATTCTCGATGTTGGATGAGATCTTAACAGGTCCGGACATGAAGGTGTTTCGACGACTGAAGGTGTTATTTAAACAGTACGTTGATAGCCCTCCTTCTGGGGAAGCGTCGTATTACATGAAGTGGGTCCATGAAAAGCTCCAGCGTGTGGATAAGAGAAACATGCTCGATGTAGATGTCGTCGAATATACAAGTTGAAATAGTTCAATGTCATATAGTTCGTGTATCAGTATACTGTATTAGGGAAGTTGGAACAACGACTAATTCCCGAGACGAGATGAAGACTGATCATTGCTTCTCTAATTTTTACCTAGTTTCGTTGTACCGCCTATCAACGAGGAGTGCTATTACTTGGTGTTCAAGGGGCTTTCACAATAAACTCCGAAAGACATAATTTTTTATACATGTAAGTAGTCATTAACACATTGCTACTACCGGCAATACTATTTTCTCGGCCTATTTTATTTATCTAACAAACGAATGCAGCTCTGATTCATGGAACTTTCGAGAAAAACAAGGCTGTTCTGTTTGACTAATAAAATGTGAGCCTATAATCAACTTGAAAGACAGCAATACTAACGAAATCATTCTGCACGAGGAAGGACCGGGGAGATGGTTGGGGAGCCCGTAACAACCTGTCTGCCCGCAAGAACGGGAACGGCAGGAATGGCAGGCGGAGCGGGAAAGGCGGGTGGAGCTGGGGGCGCTGGGAGGACAGGAATCTGTCTGCCTGCGAGAACGGGAAGAGCTGGAACGGCTGGAACGGCTGGAACGGCTGGGGGGGCTGGGGGAGCTGGGGGAGCTGGCAGGGCAGGAATTTGTCTGCCTGCGAGAATGGGAAGAGCTGGAAGAACGGGAGTAGCGGGAAGAGCTGGAGTAGCGGGAAGAGCTGGAGTAGCAGGAAGTGCCGGAGTAGCAGGTACAGCCGGAAGTTGTCTATCTTTCAGTGTTGGAAGAGCTGGAAAAGCGGGAGGTGCAGGCAGAACTGGAATAGTAATCTGCCTCCCTGTAATATCGGTACCATCTTCACGGGGAACGACCGGGGAGATCGTTACAACCTGTCTGCCCATAATAACAGCGCGGGGAAGTGTGGGAAGGACTGGGGAGATCGTGACCTGCCTGCCCGTAATATCATCACGGGGAAGGACGACAGGGATAACGCTGGCGCTGGCGAGGAGAGGGAGAGCCAGGAGAGCGGACACAGAGATATGAGCGAACATTGTAAAGTAAGATATAAGCTGTAGAGTTGCGAGGGCTTGAGAATAATACCTGCTGGTTTAATCCCTGTCTTATAGCTTTCCGAGTCATCTTCTCTGGGCGACAGAGGTCATCAGTCGTGGAGTGAAAACCGAAATGCAGATTGATGAGTGCCCAGGTCGAGTGGGGGAACGAATGACGCGCATGACGCGGTCGACAATCGTTAAGCCGGTATGCTTTTATGATGCGCGGAACCGAGCGAGGAAGAATCAGTCAAAAATAGTCCCTTATTACGATGTGAGCCTTCTCCGACCATCGTTACCAGTGACTGGGCTTGTTCGTGCAAAAATAGCGATCAGGTTATGGGGATACGAAGACTTAGCACCTTGTGTGGCGGTTGATGCTCCCCGCCGCCATCCCGCCAGTCACTGGATGGCGATAGTATTTGGAATAGACTAATCCCATGCAAGTGTAGCGCCGAGAGAAAACAGTTACTTTAATCTGATACTTTGTCGCGGGAGTAGACCTAAGCGTGAGCCATGAATAAGTCTAGACTGTCGAACTCAGAAGGTTGACCATGTCTTCTGACGCCTTCGTACCGACGCCACGCAAGTGGTGTGGGTTGAACATATAGCCTATGACTCGTCACGAATAGCTGAATCTGTACTTCGAAGCATCGGGCGACTTAGAAGTCAGAGCACGAGATCAATCATGAAGCAACGTTTCATGATTTCTGTATTCGGTTCCTTATCACGAATTATTTTCCAGAAAAACATTGACGCAAAGAATGGTGCTATACCTAGCTCGATACAAGTTATATCCCAGATGCCAAGAGCGAATTCTAAGAGTCCAATGGCGGAGGCGCTGTACCATCACGCCTATAGGATTTATAGGCTCCCCAACAAAGTCCTCGCCAGCATATGCGGGCTCATTGATCGCAAGAGTCGGAAAACAAATGCAGTCAAGACGGTCCATGTACTCAGCCCCGAGTCTTCTGTGAACCTGTCGGGTCGGTCAGCGTGCATCAAGAATGAGAATGAAATGGCTACTCACATCCCCACTGCAACGGAGATATCCGCCGACGGACTCAGTGATTGGTCCGCTGAAGACACTAATTCCTCTGCGTCCACGGCCACCCATTCCTGTATGTCATCCAAGAAGATCTTACTTAGTTCCCTAGTTAACGCGTCCCACATCCCCATATGCGCTAACGAGTTAGGAAATACCAAGCGGCGCAGTGCCTGTGTTCCTCGAACTCTAAACCGAGTGTCTTGCTCCATGAAGGCCAAGCATCAAGGACAATAATGAAATGGCCACCCATATCCCCGTTGCATGGAGATGTCCGCGCTCATCGATTGGTCGATTGGATATACTAATCCCTTCCTATACATCATCCGGGAAGGCCTCACTCAATTTCCTAGTTGATGTCCCATATCCGCTAACGAGTTGGTAAACACCAAGTGGCGCAGTGCCTGTGTACCTCGAACTCTAAACTGAGTGGCCTGCTCCATGAAGGTCAAGCAAATTGAACCCGTCCTGGATGCGGATCTGCCCAGAAGGTTGGCCAGTTTGTTGATAAAGGTATCAATAGACCAGAATGATGATGACTTCAATAAGCGATGCGTCGAACCAGAGTTTCTCCCAATTGGTCGTAGAAGATGACTGGGATAGAGAAGAACTTGAATACTGAGGTCGGGGGATGGAGGTAGTTGTGGGATGAACCTGGTTATCGATGAAACAGGCATTTCGGCAAGTACTGAACAAGACTTCACATCCATGTACGGCTATGGAGGCTGTCGACAACCTTGCACCATGCCTTCGCCTTTATAATTAAAAGGAATCAATCCAGCCATCGGGGTGAATCTTCAGCGAATATTAAAGTGGGAAGAAAGAAGAGTCACGAGTCGCACGGAAATAATGGAAGGTACCAAGCACAGAAGCATTCTCGACCTGAGAGTACATCGGTACGAATAGAAGATAGTAATCAGCCAAAATCGCCACGCACATCCCTTGTCGGTACTCAAATTGAAAAATCCACGAAGCGAGGATGCCCATGAAACGATAGAATGTCGACCTTCGAATGACCAGCTAGCTTTTGCATAGACGATCTCCAAGGTATCGTGCCTCTTCAAGGATTGACAGTTTCCGTCGCAGAAAAAAGGCCAGATTTTCGAAGGGTGCCTTGTTGTCTGGGAAAGAATTGCTGGAGACAGATTGTCGGTGTTCTTCACAACGAATCACTTAAAAATGCTAGCATTGAGAAAAAGTCATGACTTGGAGATAGTTCACCTAGTTCAGAAAATGTGGCATTACTCCATCCTAGAATCCATTACTACTACCGATGGTGCTGACAACGACGAAACGGAATGATATCAATATGAGCACTGGCGGTATTACAGCTGTTTGCATACAGGTTGACAGTAGCATGCACTTTGCGGGAGAGAAGAGAACGATTAGGACTTCGTCATAAACCATGGTTTATGGCCTTGATGACGCGTTTGTAGGTGGTTCATGGCTGTTCCGGAGATCTCGGAGGCCATTTCGTGCGCTCGAAGTCCTCAAAATGCGGTTTATGACGAAGTCCGAGCTTCCTTTTATCATCCGCGAAAATGCCCCTGACTGTCAAGCTGTATGCAAACAGCTGTAAGAAGGTACGCAGAGCCTTGCGGAGACATGATGGAGGGAAGAAGGAATTTGTTGACGTCAGATGTCCAAACAACTGTTCGTCATCGACCATGACCACGACCTCGGTTCTCTTCCCGTATCTTGCACCTCACATTAAGTATGCGATGCTCACCTACGTCCTATATTGACATCGAGGCCCGCTCTTTCGCACGTTGTAACAAGCGGACAGACCAAAATCAAAAGAGTAACATTTCGCCCCGGAGCTATCCATGCATCAATAATGATCAGACGCGGGATTTATTTTTTGTATAGCGGCATTGCTATGTACAACAGTCATAACGCTACGCCTTTCTCGAGCTCTTTCAGAAACTTGGCGAAGTGTCCATCGGTCTCGAAATGATCCAAATACTCTCTGTCCTTGGCCAAAAAGACTCGGAATTCGGCACGGATGCCCACTGCCCTCATCTCACGCAGGCGGTTCATTTGAGTGATGATATCCTGGCTAAGGACATGCTCGCCAGTCAACCTAGTCTCTATCGCAAGCATCCTGAAACTTCCAGGACGAGTAAGCCGTGACGATACCATTTGAAGAAGACTGCCATCCTGAAAAATAGAGATCCCTTCAAGCGTACGCAATATCAAATGCTGGAGTTTTGGAAGGATACCAGGTTTGCCATCCTCGAATGTCAGCTCTCGAACAGCATCCACTCGAGTTACTGAAGTGACGGTGATGGTGAGCTTTGTCAATGACGACGACCACTGTGTCCATAAGCTTTTGAAGGTCGAAAGCGGCATTGATAGGGAGGAGACGAATGTTTCCACGTTGCACTCTGAGCGCTCCACAAAGCGAAGGAGGTACTCGACTCCAGGATCAGCGGATTCGACTTCTGATCCACTCAGATATTTCCCATGTCCACTGCTAATGGTTAACTCTTTCAAGTTTGGAATGGAGCACTGGTCTAAAATAGAAAGACTTCCGCTATCCAAGTCCAGTTTCTTGATATTGTTATGGACGAAGGTGGGAAGGAGCTGTGCATTGGACTCTGCAGGTGGCTGGATTATACGATCTTCCCGACGTGAAACGTGAAAACACAGCTCCTCCAACACGGTAACCTCCGTCATACAGGCGTAGATATCCGGACTGACATCATCTAGTTTGTGCATTGATACACTCACTAGTAGCCTGACGAGTTGGGAAAGGGGCACGGCTCGAGCGACTTCCCGCCACATGAAAATAGTTCCAGAGAAGACGAATTCCTGGAGAAGGGGAGCAGAGGAAAACAGGCGACAGATGTGAGGGCTGGTAAGCTTAAACGTCATCAAAAATACGCTGCGTAGCAGAGGAAAATGACAAGAGGAGTTTTGGAAGGCAGGAACTAGCTCGTTTATGATGAGGCTTATATGAGACCATCGGTGTGAATGGAGAGTGATGTCTTCCCAGATAATATCTCTATCATCGCCTGAACAAATTTGACGGTGAGGCATCCTGGGAATTCGAAGACAAATCACTTGCATGCAGATCGTGAGCGGCAAAGTTCCGGAGAGGGAAAGGAAATGTTTGCGTAGATGGCGTCTACCGGATGGGATGCTAGAGGGACGTGGGCTCACAATGATGTTAGCCCACAAGGAATGGGAAAAACGGGAAAGAGCCCTCCAGTGATGAGAGATGTAACCGAGAATTCAAGGTGTGGCTTTCACGTCAAGCTCGACCCTTCCGTCAAAGGATGCTTGGAAGATACGTAGCAAGACATCATTCGGAAGACGTCGAATGGGTGCGAATACGGATTTGTGATTTTTGAGATCCTGCTCAGCAAGATCGTGTTCGTGCAGGAGCCGAGAAGCATTGAGCGATGTAGCCTGCAGCTGAAACTGTTCATCGCGGGCAACGATCTCTGATTTGAGGAGGCGTATGTGTTCCATCACTGAAGCCAATGTCGCCGAGTGAAGACCTTCTGATGACTGCCCTGTACGAAGGAGCATCATCGCTGCACATAACATGTGGCTCCACAGCGATATTTTTTGGGGTACAGTGTCGATGGCAACCAGAGATTTCCTGAAAACATATTATGAGATGACTTGACGCGCGCTCGATCTATTGACGAACAGCAGAACACCCTGATTCCATCGATAACAAATCGTTCTAGGTCTGGTCGTCGGTGGTCGATGTCTGTAGATCAGGACGAGCTGATTAGGGAAGCATCTCCTCCTTAGAGAAGGATACGTACTTTCGTGAAAAATTTGAAGCTTTCGAGGACAACGACGCTGAGGCTGATGGGTGAAAAAACCAAGAGATCGAAGTAAGAATTAGGTCCGAACTTTAAAACACAAGATGCACGTGTTGAAAGTTTATTTCCTGGAAAGTTGCGTTCCATGTATGCTGAATAATACATTGCTTCGAGAAATCGCAGAACAAAATCGTATACATGTGCTCCGAAGCACAATCCGGGCGACTCATCATGGCGAATAGGCCCGCAAAACGAGCAAAGGCAGAGATGTCTAGTCCTCCTACTGCTTGTTCATTTTCCCGCAAGATTTCTTATATTACCTGCAGTCCACCGCCAGACATTCGAAGCTTGCCAACCGCATCCTGAGGATACAACCTAAAGTTGGGCTCATCGTAGAAAGAAGACGAACGTACCTACTTTGAGTAACGATTTCGCAGCATAAGCTATACGACACATTACAAAGAATGTATCGAAGAACAACGCGGTTCCCACAACAATATGAACTAGGGTGTACTATTGCTTAGATAGGTTTATGACGATCAATGATTAAAACGTACCGCACGATATGTTTACTGATCAATACTCGCCACCCATGCAGAGCTTGAAGAAAGTTTCCGTAGATTAGCTGACCGTGAATAACTAGGTAAAATAAGTCTGTAGACGATGATTGTCATCGCTGCAAATGTGCTGTACCACGCGAGGGCGTTAGCCATGATGCGGGTCAACTGATACCTAGTACTGAATCTCATTCGGATTGTTGTTGAAGGTAAGCCTCGTTGATTGCGACCAGAAACAAACGGAGATGATGGTCACAGAGCAGCGGACTATCAGCGGTATCACCGGTTGCTTTGCCACTAAAATTCGGGGAGACACTTTGTGGAGGTACATCGATACCGAATCAGAAAGGCATGAAAGGGAAAAGACAACGGCGCAAGACAGAGAGTCATAGAACCCGTTGTATATCCAAGCAGTATAGGTGTAGCAGACTAAATCGCCTCCCTTCTCAAAGCTGGTCGCATTTTGCCTTGATCTCTGCAACAATATCTTGGAATCGTTCGCCTCCTTCATCTTCCAAAATATCGCAGTCCCAGCGACTCGGCGGGCCAAAATCGATCTCTCGCTCGCGGTCAGGAAGCATGCGCTTGGGAATAACGCGGGATTGTTTATCGTAGCTGTAGAACGAAAGACACGTGCCGAATGCGCTGACACCATGGTGTTGGTGTTGTTACCGGCGCAAGGTCCCAATCAGGAACGGCCGGGTCCATAGCCATGTGCTGTGGCCACGAAGGCTCGTACCGTTTTGATCGCACGGTTGCGTATGTCTCGCGGAGTAGAGACACCTCGTGGGGTACGTTGGTAAAGACAGAGGTGGAAGATAGCGGGAAATGTTTGCAAAAGGTAACATAATATCGACATTGTCTGTTTTGGAGTAGACAGCGTATAACGACGAAGTCTGTGGGAGACGCGCGCAAGAATGGGAAGAGTGATGTAACCACAGAGCGAAGGAATCGATATCATTCCGAGCAATGAAAAGGGGCGGGCGCGATGCCGAAAACGTCATGAAATAAATCAGATCGCAACGCAAAACTTTTTGGTGTGCGGCCACTGGTACGAGGAGATATGAGTGGAAGAGGGTCACAATGGACTGACGTTGACTTTGATGTCGCATTGCAACGAAGATTTCTTGGGGAGGTAACTGCAGAACAAGGCAATCTAACAAGACGGGCAGTATCAATGTTACGAGGTTATGCCCTTCCTGAATATGAGACAGGGTGAGACATGTATGCGCACGGACCAGTCGCAGACGAAGCAAGGAGAGGGGGGCCACAACCAAGCCATAGCACGGAACATGAACAACAGTGACAGGGAACGCAGATACCGAGCACTCTGTAGCCCAGGTCACTGTTTGGGTAAAGAAACAGCGTGCCTGTAAGGGTGCACGGACCTATGACTGCAACGAAACGCAGGTCTCAGAGACTGCGAGGAAGAAAGCATGCGTTTCGCACTGAAACGGCACGCCTGTCGCAGCGTCAGAGCCTATGACTGCAAAGGAACACAGGTCTCAGGGTACTGCAAACAATCAGGCAGACGATTTAGCCAATGCGACATGCCTGGCGCAATATGAGAGCCTATGACTGCTACAGAACGCAGGCATCAAGGAACCGCGAGGAGAGAGAGACGCGATGTCATCACGAAATCGCGTGTCTGTCGCAGAACCGTAGTCTATGACTGCTCTGACTGCAACGGAACAAAGTAGAGCTTTTAAGAGTCGGTACGATCCTTCGAGTAGCGGGGCCGTGGCTCGCCCTGTAGTGGAGCGCCCATCCAGGCGTGTTTAGCTCATCGCACTCTCCTACAACACCAGCATTTTGAGGGGAGAGCGTGGCCTTTTGGACTTCTAGAGTATGTGTCCTGACATGGCGGTTTCTGTTAAGAATCGGACTAATTTGAGTAATACACGAGGTAATGAAAACCCGAGTAAAACCCAAGTCGTGAGCGAGGATGTCCGAGAGCGAGTTTCAACCACCAAGAGGGATCCGATAAGAGTGCTAACAAGCGCTAGGCGTAGTTGGAAGGCAAACGGAGCGGCAAGCGCTAGGCGTAACCGATCAGAAATGCTTGGATCACACAGTTAAGTGGACGTTGAAGAGTAGTAAAATTAGATTGAGAGATCCTAATACAATTTATCTATGAGTTTATATATTAAGGGAAGGTTCGAGTCATTATTATTCTACAATGTTCCATTATATTCTAGTATTGGTACGAAGAATCAAGAAAGTAATAGAAAGTAATAGAAAATACAAACGAGTCACTGTTAAGACCGAGAAGGCCGAGTATGGGCATGTGTTGACTCATGCACCAAGTCAACGGATACATGAAATCCATAACAGTTTCGAGTCGAAGGAGAAGGCCCGTTGACGGTTCCGCTTCCACGGTCATCATTTCTATTGCAGGACATGTTCGAGCCTATCCAAGCCGTGTCTTGACCGTGCTGCTGGCGACCAAAGGAGAGCAAGACTTGGGTCGGAAATGCGGTTGGATGAGAAACAGGGGGTACGGCGGGAAGGAATTAAGCGATGAAGCTAAGAGCAATCGCCGGAGATTAAGATACTACCACTCATAGTACGCTTCGTCTTGGCTGTCAGGATGAGCAAGTGTGGGAGTCGAGGAAGAGGTGCATGGTGGTTACTGGGGTACGTGGTGTCTTTCGGCAGATGATGAAGGAGCGTATCGAGAGGGCAGTTAGGGGCCAAATCCCTCAGGCGTTTTCTCATCTGATCATCTGCCTTTTCACGAGCGGACAAGACAGCTAAGCTTTTCGGTTCTTTGATTTGCAAGGAGAACACTGGATTGTCCTCGAAAACGACCTCAAACCCAATAATGGTATTCGCTGAGCCATACGAGTCCAAGAAAGAGTACGATTGAGGGATGACTGTGTAATCAGAGTCTGCAGGGAAAACGGTATGGAGAAGCTTGTTGTATGGACCTAAGAAGTCATTTTCACGGGGATAGGGAGGAATGGCGCAGAATCGCTTCATAACCTTCGCAGCCAAGGGGGACATCAAGTTCTGTCGAGTTGTAAGTGGACAAAACATAGAGACGCATGATTGGAGAAACTTGCAGAGTAAGGCTGAGAGCTAAATATGGCTACTTGGTTGTTATTGTAGCGAATAGGTAGAGGATAAGGCCAGAGTTAAAATTTGCACGTACGGATGTTGTAACGAGACAAGTCAGGTTTTTGATTTTCCGCCCTCCAGCACAGCCGCCACGTGGGTCGAGCCGACCGGCACCGTCGAACCGGTCAAGATTATTTTCCGTGTCGGGAAACCCTAGAAATCCTCCTTTCAAAACTCTCTAAATTTACTCAATCGTACGAATGATGTCCGTGTTGTCTTCCTACCTGCCTTTGCCTGGCATCGAAAATTTGGTCCAAGCAATTGCAACGAAGCACCATTCTGTACGTGATGCAAGTAAAAATCCAGAAATATGCTGACATACAATGCAGCTTAGTATCCCTCCTGAACTTATCGACGAAATAATTGACTACCTCTGGGATAATAAAGACGCGCTCGTTGCCTGTTCCTTTGTCTGTCGACTGTTTTACCTCCGCACCCGCGTACACCTTCTGAATAGCATCGAGCTGAACCACAGAACCACCTTCGACCCGTCCTCGCAAAATATCCTCCCATACATCAAGAAAATCACGATATACCAAGGTTCCGATATTCCCAGGCTGACCCCATTCCTATCTTCCCTACCAAACCTCACTGCACTCCACCTTGATGGACTCAAATTCCCAGATCCGTGGTCTTTGCATCACCTTGTCTGTCAGCTTCGCTGGTTGACGAGTCTTGATTTGAAATATGTACGATGGATCAATCGAGATGCTCCGGTAGAACTTACTACTACTAGAAACCTTGATGGGCGGTTTCCGAGGATCAACAAGATATCGATGCATGGGACATCATTTCATACTTCTGTTGTGGATTCCCTCATCCATCGGCGGGAGCTACGAGAGGTATATGTCGATTACCTTTGCGAGCTTTGCATCAAATCCCCCCCTGGCGAATACCTGTCTTCCATATGTGCCTTTGTCCGTACGGCATCGAGTTCACTGAAGAGCTTGAATATTCGGATCGATAGAATCAGTGAGTAAGACTCCTTCTCTATAAAGTGTACTGATGATCTGGATGAAGGATACACCATGAACTTAATTTCGACTTGGTCCGCACAGCTCGACGTGCTTCCTCTGACTATGCCGACGTTGCAAATTGAGATAGAGTGTAGGCGATTCGGTTGGCATACCAGGGTCATGGGATGGCTGCTCGATTCTATAGCTGAGGCTAATGAACCCATCATGGTGGAGACCCTGACGTTGGTGGTCGTGCCTCCCCTTTTTCTTGATAGCATCGCCATGGATGACGATGATTGGGAGATACAATGGTCAAGGTTAGATGAGCTCCTAACAGCTCCGGACATGAAGAAGTTTCAACGACTGAAGGTGACGTTCAAGTACCACGTTCATTCCTATACTTCCTGGGAAGGGTCGAATTTCATAGAGTGGGTCCATGAAAAGCTCCCGCTCGTGGATGGGAGAAATATGCTCGATGCAGATATCGTCGAGGATACCAGCTGAAAGACTCTGTCATGTAGTTCGCGAATTAGCATATGTGTGGAACTGCGACTGCATGTAATTCCTGAGACGAAAGGAAGGCAGACTGCGGGCCTGGTTTTTGCTATGTCTCCTCATAACAATTGACAAAGAGAATTTCTGGGACGCTTTCACAGGAAACTCTGAACGACAGAACTTCTTATACACTTAAGTAGTCATTGGCGCGTTTTCTGCTATCCAGCAATACTGCCCTCGACAGATCCTTCGATGTAGACAAGTGAGTCGTGACTAGCTGGATTTCTGGATTTTTTTTGGCTCGTCCACCAGCTGTTCTCAGTGTTTGATGCCCAATAGACGACATTGATGTGCGATCAGTACTGTCTCCTTCAAGTTGTGACAGCCCTCGTATGCGAATGGCCGTCTTTGCCTGACTGAAAGGTCGTTCGACTTGCAGCTCTCAAGGGCGAGGGCCGCCGGGAAAGAAGATAATCAAAAACATGATAAGTAGTCATTAGGACATTTGCTACTACCCAGCAATATTGTTTTCTCTATTTAATTGTTCCAACCAACAAGTGCACTTTTAAACAGTCGCCAAAACACTCCGATTGTCCCCAGTCCCCTTAGAGGCCGATGTTGAGTGGGGTACAGCCAAGAGAAACGAGGCCGTTCTAAGGACGTGTGAGCGTAGAGTTAACCTGGATAACACCGTTACATACGAAGTTGTTGTCATTACAGCAGACGACTTGGTTGTTGCACTGGGTTCCGCCAACACCAATGACGGTGATCGGGCTGCAGGATACACCGCTATAGGACGAAGTAATTAGCCGTGAACCATCTACTAAGAATATGGAAAGCGTACACATTGCCAGTGAGTTGACCGACGACGACTCCGAGGAGGCCCAAGAGGGTCGAAACGGGGGCACTCAAGTCAGTGGGCTAATAATTCTAGTCAGCTTTCACATCGATCAGCAGTGGGAAGACAGACTTACGCTCTGAGTAGTTTCGCAGCACTGGGCGGTACCAGTCGCGGTGCAAGCGGCTCCGTCGCCACCACCACGGGGAAGAACAGTGGCGGTCGCAAGGAGAGGTAGAGCCAAGAGAGCAGTGAAGGAGATATGAGCAAACATTGTGAAGTAAGATTAAGCTGTTACGGTTGTAGGGCTTGAGAATACATGGTGCTTTAATCCCTCTTTTATATCCTTTGTCTGGGGACGAAGGTCATCGGTCGACGGTCATGGAGTGTAGCTGTGTGAGCGTCCACGACGAGTGGAGGGAAAAAGTGACGCTGATGACACGGTCAAGGATCATGAAGCCTCGTCCACAGGGTACTTGCCATGACGGCGTGGGTAACCGAGGAAGCGAATATCGGTCAAGAATAGTCTTGTCACGGCATCGACACTCTCCGACCATCATTTTCAGCAAATGGGCTCATTTGCGCATAGCCGTATGCGGAAGAGGTTTCATTATTGAGATCTAGTATCTCGCCTCGGGTGATGATTGACGCTCCCTGCCGCGCATCGAGACATTGACGGCGGTACTGTTACGAGGAAAATACCAACTTTGATTCAATGCAAGGTAGTATCGAGGGAATCAGACACAAACTTTTCTGCTGTCCTTTTCCCATGATCTCGTGTTCATCGGTGCTGGGGGCAGAATGTCCGAAGCCGACTTCTCCTGAAGATTTTTTCTGTGTCACCGGTGTCAATCCGGACGTGTCGTGAATACGTCCATAATGTCTGGCTCCAAAGCTTGATGCCTTCGTAGCAGTGACTTGAATCCGGTGGTGTTTGAACATAGAACCTATGACTGGTCGCGAATGACCGAACCATGAGATTAAGGGCACACTCTCGTAGAAGTCGAAGCACGAGGTCTGTCATAAGACAAACATTTCATGATTGTTGTATTAGAGCACAGCTTAAAAGCGTTTATTTTCAAGAAGGACTTTGACACTAACAATGGTTCTACACCTACCTGAATACGAGCCATTTCTGACCAACAAGAGCGAGCACTTTCAAGAATTCGAAGGAACGGTCGCCGTACAGTGACGCCTATCCCGGACATACATCGCTGGTCGGAGTTCCAGAGACATCACGGATGTCATGGTGTCAACGGGAAGATACCTGCCCTGCCGCGGAGTACTGCTCGTAAGTTCGATATCAATGTCAGATCCAAATACGTACCAGAATAGGCCACGAGAATGATTATGAGAAAGCTCGCTGAAGGTGAGTGAACATTGAATCACTGGTATGCCATGTAAAAAAGGGCTCACAGCCGACAGCCGAATGGATGGAAAGCGTGGCTGAGAACCAGTAGCTCCATCTGTCGAGAAACCGAGACCATAATAGACTCTTCAAGAGACAGAGCACAAAGTTCATGTGGAAGGAGCAGAAAGCCCGTTCCTGATCGAATGCGCTGCTGCCGCGGTGCTTGGCGTGGGGAGCTGAATGAATTTAATTCATACTGATGCCGTGGTATACGGTGACAGTTCAAAGCTCCACTGCATCGAGTGTCTTCACTTTCTTTGCCAAGATATGCGCCGAACGTGGGACCGCGAATAGAACCGATAGCGGGAGAAGCAGAGCTTTGAACTCAGTATACTGAGACGGAGCCTCTAGTCGTAACTGCATGACAGATAGCACTTGGATACTAGGACCAGTAAGAATACGGATCAGAGATAAATGAAAGAAGCTCTTACGCACACATCGTCCCTTCAAGTTCGCCGTGCGCAGTCGTTTCGAGAGGTACTTCCTGCTGGAAATAGATAAGTAGTCGAGCCAGGGATATCGATAGATAACAATATAGATAACAAAATGCACCTCGTGTAACGTGCATAACCAACTCGGGTAGTAATAAATTTCTTTGAAAAAAAAAACTTCCAGGCGGCGGGCAATCTTTATTTGCTGTAAAAAAGCTTATTCACACGCGAGTATCTAGCGGAAAAATCAATGACACGTCGTAAAGACACGGGAGAAGGATGACGAACCCGCCACAGAACCCCTCACTAGCTTTCATACACAGGGCTATCCTCAGTAGCGAGAAGGAAGCGCACATATCGACAATCGCAGCCGAACGTATTCTAAGAACAACTCTGTATCGTGAATTAGAATGTAACAATAACTGAAGGACCAAATATGCACACCCTGGATAGAGTGTTTAAATCGAAGAGACGAGGCTCAGTTCACTTTATTCGCTCGTAGAATCCGTTTGGATCATTGCATCGTCGTCTGTAGCCAGCTGGGAGATGGATAGTCGAGCACTTGGAATTCAGTCGTGCTCATTGCTTGAGTAAAATTTCATGCTATGGGTCTATCCAAAGCCGCATCAGTGAAATTTCTCTGTACAAAAAGAAGACGGGTGACGTACCTGGCGAAACTCCACTCAATGATAATAGCGCTCTCTCTGTCTCTGTCTCCGCAATTCTTGCCTTGCCAGAAAGATTCGTGATCACTAGTTCAAGCCTTGGCATAGTCTGCTTCGTCCAGCCTGGGTACTTGATATCGCCGACACGGTTCCGAGCTGTGACTGTTGGCATCGAAGCTGAAGCTGGGGCAGAGGGCTGGGCAGGGCATCAAAGCTCTCTCGAAGCTACTATCCGGTCGAATTCAGAACAGTGACGCTCACGTGCTTACTACGCCGGCCCGTGCTTCGTGACTGAGTAGTGAATATTTTCGGCAGATTTAATGGGACTTTTTAAAATTAATAACGCGTCGTAGCATTGCCTAAGTTACATACACATCTAACTGCTCATTAAAATGACATTCCACCGTTAGAGGAATCACACTTGAACAACGAGAGCAACCCTATAATTGGGGTACTGAGTTGGTGTCTAAGAAAACTCCGAACGATAGAAAGTCAAAAAGTCATGGATAGTCTAATATTTAGTAATATTGTGTTCTCGATATATGTACTTTAAACTTTTCCAACCCCACATGTACACTCCGATTCACGAACATCTCCCTGGCCCTTTAGAGGCCGATGTTGATCGGGGTGCAGCCAAGAGAAACAAGGCCGTTCTGTTCGACGAGGATGTGAGCATATAACTGACTTGAGAGAGAGCGTTACTAACGAAATTATTATCGTTACAGCAGACGACTTGGTTATTGCACTGGGTTCCGCCAATACCAATGATGGTGATCGGGCTACAGGATACACCGCTGTGGAATGAAGAAATTAGTCAAGCCGTGTATCAAGGATATCGGAAAACGTACACATTTCCAGTGAGTTGACCGACGACGACTCCGAGGAGGCCCAAAAGGGTCGAAATGGGGGCACTCAAGTCGGTGGGCTAATAAATTCCAGTCAGTTTTCGCACCAATCAACAGTGGGAAGATGGCAGACGTACGCTCTGAGTAGAAGCACAGCACTGCACGGTACCAGTCGCAGTGCAAGCGGCTCCGTCGCCACCACCACGGGGAAGAACAGTGGCGGTCGCAAGGAGAGGTAGAGCCAAGAGAGCAGTGAAGGAGATACGAGCAAACATTGTGAAGTAAGATTAAGCTGTTACGGTTGTGAGTGCTTGAGAATGAATACCTCTGGTTTAATCCCTCTTATATAGTCTTCAGCCATGGAAAAAACACAGGGCCCAGGTCGAGTAGGGAGAACGAATGACGTGGATGACGCGGTGAGGAATCTAAGCCGAGTCGCTCACTGGGTGTGTTTTCGTGGGGAACCGAGCAAGCGAGGATCAGTCAAAAATAGTCCCTTGTCACAGTGAATGGGCTCGCCGGGCTCGTTCGTGCATGAGGAAAATGTTTTACGAAAATCTGGTACCCGGGTGATGATTGGTGCTTCCTGCCGCCATCCCGCCTCTGGATGGCGGTACTAATCGGAAAAGGCCAATTGCATGCAAAGTAGTGTCGAGAGAAAGCAGTATTTGGCACCAGAGCCGATCTAAGCGCGCTGTGAATATGTCGAGACCGTCCGACTCCACGACCGTACAAGTGGTGTTGATTGAACATAACAGCCTAGGACTCGTCATGAACGCATGTAAACCGCAGCCACCGAATCCATAGTTCGAAGCATCGGGCGACTTCAGAGCACGAGGTCGATCATGAATGTACGTTTCATGATTTTCGCATTCAGCTAATTGCCAGAAAAAAGTATCATTTTCTGGAAGAATATTAACACACAGAATGGTACTATACCTAGGTAGGTGAAAGTCATGTCTCAACAAGAGGGAACCCTTTCAAGAGTCCGACGGCGGGGGCCGTACCATCATGCTTATGGGTCAGGTATGGCTTGACGCGGATGACGAGACGAGTCTTCTGTCCCTGGATATTCTTGGAAAGAATACTCGAAAGTTGATTCCAATCGTACGATCCAATTGTGCGTGAAAAGATGGCGAGAAAACCCACTCAGTGCCAGGCTGTGGGACCGCCAATATTGAACCACTTGACAGTACGTAAAAAAGGGCTCACAGCTGAATCGGAATGGTTGGAAAGCTGAAACCTTGGAGCGTCCAGACTGTATCAGTCTTTTCCGATGAAAAAGTGCAGTGTTTATCTGAAAGGCACAAAAGAACCGTTCTTGGTTATGTGCTTCTGTGGCGCTTTAGGTGGAGTGCGGAATGGATCCATATTGATGCGAGGAGCCGTCAATAATGACAAGTTCAAGCTCTATAACATCGGGTAAGTTCTTCGCAAGAGACGGGCTGAAAGTATATCGGAGCAAGCAAGTCCAGCCAAGCGCAGAGAATAACGGGTCAATTAGCTGTCTAAGCACCGCTCAATCGAGACAAATATAGGACTCCCAGTCGCAACGGCATGACAGCCAGCGCTGGACGATGACCGGGAAGTATCCGATGCAAAGAAAAACAAAAGAAGCTTGTGCATATGGGCGACGATTGATGCTCCCCAGCCAAGACTGAAGGGATGTGCACACTGTTGTCGAAGGGGCCGGCTAGCTTGGCACTCTTCGCCAGGTTCGCCTTGGTATGTGACGAGATCTTCTCTAGTTGACATCAATGATGCGAGTCTTGGTTGGATCTTAGAATCAGGGAACGAACACGGAGTACGCTGAATGGTTGCAGAGCCAATCACGATTCACGAATGACTACACTTTGCTCCACCGAAGAGTCCTCGACATTTGGTAGCTTCTGCCAGCATGGGAAGTACAGGTTATAAGAGCGCGTAGATCTGGCACGGCTGATATCATTCGTTCCGTCACAGAATTGAACTCGTTTCTCTGGTTAAGGCATTGTGATTGAAAGTTCGAGACAGTCTAAGGTAAAAGGCTGAACAGGGAATCGCGAGAAGTGCATGAAGACCTACTAGCACACGAGCATAATACTCTGACTATCAAGATACGTCGCCATTTATTGCCGCTAGGATTTTATGGCTACCGCCGCCCACCCTCTTCATCGCAATAACCTGATTCAGAAGTCCTGACCACCTCCAGCGTCGGAAAGTAGCATGCAGTACTGAACTAGGACGTAGAAATGGAGAGCGCGTGTCCTATTCGGGGTGTGATTGGCATAGACAAAAATTGACGAACAGGGTCGCCTACCTTGGTCAATGCACACCAAGACTTCTCTTTCTTGGGTACAAGGCGAGTATGTGTTCGTTGTTTCGTTGATATAAAAGGACAGCTATGCCGGAGGTGGCCGGACACTCTCCACGGTGTACGCCTAAGCCTGCAAACGGAGGTCAACACCAAGTGCGACGTCCTGAAATCAAATCGCCCACCCACATAAAGGAAGGCTCAAGCTAGTCGTCGCTTCTATCCACTCTTGTCGGCCTCATTGTTCTCCAGCGCAAGGCGACTCTCGGTTCGTCGACAAAATAGTTTGCCTTCAGGGCCTTGACACAGGCATCGATACTGGAGGTATATAGTCAAACTCTCCACGGCGTACATCTATAAATGAGCATTAATATCAAAGGTGACGTCCTGAAGTCAAAATAAATCGCCCACTAGCATTTGGGAACTGGATCGTCGAGGTCGTCATCAAATAGCTTTCGTCCGTACGGTAGGAATGCTCTGTTGCTGCGATGAGCTAGAAGAACATGATGTATCACAAGCTCGAGCATTGAGTGCGACGTTCATGGGATCCATGGTGGTGGTGAGAGGGAAGGCCGAGTTTGTTTGTTGACGTCACCAAACAACAACTCATCATCATCGACCACGACGACGTCGACCCTTTTCGCGTACTTGGCGTATGATTATCTCAAGACGATACCTCGGAGTCGCTGATGTATCTCCTCCATCGGCAGAATCACGGTCCCTCGGACTAGTTCGGCCTTGTCATTGTCTCGCCAATCTCGGGATCTCCTCTTGATTGAGCTTGATGTCCGGCGACGAGCACTGGGCAATTAAGATGGTTACTCGAGCATACATTACTATTACTACCCAAGATTGAGAAGTGGGCTTGAGTAAGGCGTTTGCTGTTCATTCAATCTACGTGCTCAAACCGTTTCTCCTCTTGCAGGCCGTATCCTTCCTTCTCTTCGCGTCAGTAATACGTCGAACCAGCAACCAGATTTTGAGGCCATTTTGGATCGAGTGGGCAGACGTGAGAGACAGGGAGGCACACAGACGATGCTGGACGGGGTACAGCCGTAGGAGATGTGAGTGAGAGAATGTTTCCACACTGCCCGATTGGCCTTACCATCTTTTTCTTCACCCAAGCTATTAAACTGGCAACGACCCGCCGCCTCCGATTTTTACCATCATCATCTTCGACGGCCTCGCATAGACGGCGTGACTTTCTCTAACGCATACATTGACAAGGTCCGGCACCCATATGATCAACTCAAGCATTCTGCCGAAGACGCGGTCGTTCGTCTCAGAACCGAGCTGGACACGCCCTTGGATTTACACAATGACTGGGCATGGCGCGAAGCATAGGGATGCTTAGATTTGGTCTAGAAAAGGTATTTCGTCTGCGACAGATAATTCTGCAGAGGAAAGAAACCGACTCTGGGAGAAGAAACGGCACATTTTATCTCCTCCATCCGACAATAATAGCCAGAACATATATTTCTGATAGGGACCCCCTTCGCTGTCAGGACGTCTACTGTCCAGCTGAAGTTGCGGCACGATGAACTCTTGGGCAATAAATAACTCGCAGGTGCAATATCCAAACCAACGGTGCGAATTCAAGGCCTTTCCGCATCTGATACAGAATGCGGGGCCGGAAAGGACAACGACTACGTGATTGGCTAGCAGTGTGAAGATGTTATAGGAGATAGGGCCACTCCTCGACGGTGAGTATGGTTTCAATCCTTCTTGGTGTCTTCGCTCATCCTCAGGCAGCTTCGTACCCGTACGCGGGTAGGAATTTGTATGGGCAGTCAAACGAACGCCGATACCCTCGTATGCGGACATCGACACAGTTATCGTGGGACGGTTTGCTGCCAAATCCTTCCAAGTGACTGTAACTCCAAGCTCAGCACCACTTCCAGCTGAGCCTTCGAAGACCACGACTCCGTCGCCACCGCAAGTCTTACGGACCCGTTTATCGCTTCAATCGTGCTTATTGGTCCCGAGTCTAATGACTCCATTCTTGTACCAATTCCATCAACACGGAAGAAGACTCCTGGTATTCTTTGTCTTTGCGCCTCTCGTCCTGTCATCTCTGACGAATTGTCCTATACTAGCCGAGGCATCGGGCCAGGTTCCAATGTACAGAGTACCTGTGGAAGGCCGAGGTACGGTCGACTCTTCAATTTGTTTGCAAGACGCTAAAGCTGCGATTTTAGCCCATTGACCTTACCATCTACGTGGTCCCAGATGTGGATAGCAAGCAAGGGGTTCTCGCTAAACGCTCGTCCTCTCATTGAAGCAATGTACGCCAACGGGAGTAAACTTCCACATATAAAGCTTAATCTTAGCTCCATTGCGACCGACGAAACTGAAGACCCCCTCAGTCAGGAACATGACCTTACTTGGCACCAACTACTCCCACAGGAAAAGGCAAAAGAACTCTGTCATCAGCATCCGCAGCCAAACAGACGAACGATTACTCAGCCTTCAAGGGTTGTGGACGATATGCAAAACATTCCTAAGAGAAAACGATCAACGAAACCTTTGCCATCGATCCGAAGCGCAATAACGGGCCCGATTTCCTCTTCCCCCCAAATCCTTCGGTCCGAAGCGTAATGGTGGACTCGACTCGTAGTGCAAAACTTCGTGGCAGAGATCGCGGGTGTTGTCGTGATGTTCGTTTTTTCCTCTACTTCTCAAAGGAGCTTCCTGCTAATGATTCATGAATCCTTGCATAGTATGCGTCGGGCCTCGTCTCAAGCAGCCGCTGTAAAGAATACTACGCCTGCAGGAAGAAGGGGATATCGAGGCATGGACGCGGGGACGTTGGGGGCCCGGAGACGCAGGAACCGAAGTGAGGGCACGAGAAGCAGGGGAGGGAGATCGAGGCAGAGGCTATGTGTGGCTGAGGGACTCGGATGAATAGTCGAGTGCTTACATTTCACTCATGCTCGAGTAAGATTTCATGCCATGGGTCTTTCCGAAGCATCAGTAAATCTCTCTGTACACAAATCAGATGGGTGACATACCTGGCGAAACCCCACTCAATGCTAATAGCACTTTCTCTGTCTCGTCTCCGTGTTCGCAATTGTTGTCTTGCCAGAACGATTCGTGATCACTAGTACAAGCCTTGGAGTCGTCTGCTTCGTCCAGTCTGGGTATTTGATATCGCAGACACGGCTCAGAGCTGTGAATACACTGACTATCAACGTCGAAGCCAACGAAAGTATTCGGTCGAATTCAGAACAGTGACGCCCACGTGCTTATGCCGGCCTGTGCTTCGTGACTCGGACCGGCCACAAAGTTCGCAGGAAGGTTGAGTAGTGGACATTTTCGCTAGATTCAATGAGACCTCTTTAGTTGATTCCGCGTCGTGGCACTCCATCATTAGTGGAATCACACTTGAACAACAAGAGTAAGTCTGTAAATTGGAGCACTGAGTCGGCGTCTGAAAAAACTGCGAACGATAGGAAGTCATAAAGTCATTGATAGTCTATTATCTAGCAATATTGTGTTCTCGATATGTGTACTTTACATTCCAACCCCACCACGAATACTCTCTGAAGAGTCGCATCGATTCACGAAAATCTCCCTGACCCTTTAGAGGCCGACGTTGATCGGGGTGCAGCCAAGAGAAACAAGGCCGTTCTGTTAGAAGAGAAGATGTAAGCATATAATCAACTTGAGAGACGTCGTTACTAACGAAGTTATTATTGTTACAACAGACGACTTGGTTATTGCACTGGGTTCCGCCAACACCAATGACGGTGATCGGGCTACAGGATACACCGCTGTGGAACGAAGGAATTAGTCAAGCCATGTATTGAGAATATGGAACACGTACACGTTTCCAGTGAGTTGACCGACGACGACTCCGAGGAGGCCCAAGAGGGTCGAAACAGGGGCACTCAAGTCGGTGGGCTAAATACTTCCAGTCAGCTTTCGCACCGATCAGCAGCGGGAAGATGGCAGACTCACGCTCTGAGTAGAAGCACAACACTGCACGGTACCAGTCGCGGTACAAGCGGCTCCGTCACCACCACCACGGGGAAGAACAGTGGCGGTCGCAAGGAGAGGTAGAGCAAGGAGAGCAGTGAAAGAGATACGAGCAAACATTGTGAAGTAGGATTAAGCTGTTACGGTTGTGAGGGCTTGAGAATGAATACCTCTGGTTTAATCCCTCTTATATAGTCTTCAGTCATGGAAAAAGCACAGGGCCCAGGTCGAGTAGGGAGAACGAATGACGCGGATGACGCGGTGAGCCGAGTCGCTCACTGGACATGCTTTCGTGGGGAACCGAGAAAGCAGTCAAAAATAGTCCCTTGTCACAGTGAATGGGCTCGCCGGGCTCCTTCGTGCATGAGGAAAAGCTGATACTCGGGTGATGATTGGTGCTCCCTGCCGCCATCCCGACGCTGGATGGTAGTACTAGTCAGAAAAGACAAATCGCATGCAATGTAGTGTCGAGAGAAAGTAGATAGTATTGCATTTGGCACCAGAACCGATCTAAGCGCACCGTGAATACGTCGGGCTCCAACGACCGCACAAGTGGTCTTGATTGAACATAACAGCCTAGGACTCGTCATGAACACATGCAAACCGCAGCCTCCCAATCCGTAGTTCGAAGCATCGGGCGACTTCAGAGCACGAGGTCGATCATGAATGTACGTTTCATGATTTTCGCATTCGGCTAATTGCCAGAAAAAAGTATATTTTCTGGAAGAATATTAACACACGGAATGATACTATACCTAGGTAGGTGAAAGTCATATCTCAACAAGAGGGAACCCTTTCAAGAGTCCGACAGCGGGGGCCGTACCATTATGCCTATGGGTCATGTATGGCTTGACGCGGATGACGAGACAAGTCTTCTGTCCCTGGATATTCTTGGAAAGAATACTCGACAGTTGATTCCAATCGTTAGATCCAATCGTGGGTGAAAAGATGGCGAGAAAACCCACTCAGTGCCAGGCTGTGGGAGTGTTAATAATGAACCACTTGGCGTAAAAAAAAACTCACAGTCGAATCGGAATGGTTGGAAAGCTGAAATATCGGAGTGCAGACTGTATTTGTTAGTCTTTTCCTGTAAAAAAGTGCAGTGATTATCTGAAAGGCACAAAAGAACGGTTCTTGGTTGTGCTTCTATGGCGTTTTGGGTGAAGTGCGGAATGGATCATATTGATGTGATAGACCGTGAATAGTGACCACTTCAAGCTCCATAAAATCGAGCAACTTCGTCTCAGGAGATGCGCGAAACGTATAGCAAAGCAGAGAGAATAATAAAACAATTAGCTGTCGAAGTACAGCTGTAGCCCGTAAAACGAGACAGAAATAGTCGCAACGGCATGACAGCCAGCGCTGGTCGATGACCGAGCAGTATCCGATGCAAAGAAAAACAAAAGAAGCTCGTACGCATGGGACGATTGATGCTCCCCAGCCAAGACCGAAGGGATGTACACACTGTTGTCGAAGGGGCCGGCTAGCTTGGCACTCTTCGTCAGGTTCGCCTTGGTATGTGACGAGATCTTCTCTAGTTGACATCAATGATGCGAGTGTTGGTTGGATCTTAGAATCATGGAACGAACACGGAGCACGCTGAATGGTTATAGAGCCAATCACGAATCGCTACACCCTGAGGAATCCTGGACCTTTGGTAGCTTCGGCTAGCACGGGGAGTATTGCAACTGCCAGGCAATAAGAGCGTAAAGCTGGGACGGCTGACACCATTCGTTCTACTACAGAATTGAACTCGGTTCTCTGGTTAAGGCATTGTGACTGAAAAGCGGAGCCAAAGTAAACAGTCTAAAGTAAAAGGCTGAGCAGGGAATCGCGAGAAATGCTTGAAGACCCACTAGCACACGAGGATAATACTCTGACTATCAAGATGCGTCGCCATTTGTTGTCGCTAGGATTTTATGGCTACTGCCGCCCGCCCTCTTCGTTGCAACAACTTGATATTCGGACCTCCTGCGGACCTCCGACATCGACAAGCAGAATCGGACTAGGATTAAAAAATGGAAAGCGTGTGTCCTATCTGGCGTCAACATCGTGTTATTGTTGGCAAAGATTGACGAACAGGGCCGCCTACCTTGGTCAATGCCGGTCGTCGTTTCGTTGACACAAAAAGACAGCGATGTCGGGGGTAGTCAAACACTCTCCACAGCGTGCGTCTATGTCTATAAGCGGGTCAACATCAAGGGAAACGTCTTGAAATCAAATCGCCCACTCGCATAAGGGATAGCTCAAGCTGGTCATCGCCTCTATCCACTCTTGTTGGCCTCCCAGCATTGCTGTGATGAGCGAGAAGAATATGAGTTATCGCAAGCTCGAGCATTGAGTGCGACGTTGAGGACGTTCATAAGATCCATGGTGGTGGTGAGAGGGAAGGCCGGTTTGTTGACGTCACCAAACAACTCTTCCTCATCGACCACGACGACCTCAACCCTTTTCGCGTCCTTGGCGTATGATTCTCTCAGGACGATGCCTCGCCGTCGTGTCTCTTCATTAGCGGAGTCAAGGTCTGTTGGGTTAGTTACGATCTTGTCAGTATCCCGCTAATTTCGACAAATGCAGGATCTACTCTTGATGTCCAGCGACGAACACGAGGCTTCAGTCGGCCGTGGGTTATTATAATTATACATGTCGAAGAATACCTTGTACATTCGGGTCTTTTCTGTTGATGTTTTTGCTGACGGTGAGGTGACTGGCAGCTAGGACAGTCTGACACTGGCACCGATGCTAGCCCTGTTTTAACGAACCAGAGGGACTAGGGACGTCCTTTTATACGCGAGTTATGACCGCCTTGAAGAATGGATGGGATAGGGCGATATCTCTGTCTTGCAGAATTCGGTGCGTCTTGTTCGTCGTGTTTCAAATAATCCTCTGATCTCACAAATCACAGGTACTTGAGATTCTTCTCCCCTTTCCCAACCCAGCCTCTTTGGCGAGCTAATCCATGTACCAGTATTCGATAATGGCAACTACTCGTGCTGGCTTCAGCAAATGGTCATGCTCCATCGCATAAATTTTCGTTGCACTAAGACCCGCCTGTTTTCGGTATCCCTGGATGGTCGCCTAGGTCCCTCGCGAGAGAAATTATGCAACCCTGAGAAACTACGCTCTAAGCTGCAGAGTACAAGGCCGCCACAGTCAAGGGACTTGTCCATTGAGCTATTGACGTTCTCTTTGGTGTTCAAGGTGCGCAGTCTATTTCTACTGTGATTCTCATAGCTAATCAATCCTCACGTTGTCCTCTTGTAGGTTCTCTTCCCTCGAACGTTCACTCTCGTTCTTCCATCCTCAGCAATCTATTCTTACTACCTCATGTCTTCCCTTCGTCCACGATAAGTAGCTCGGTCGAACGACCTCAACATCAAAATATCGTGTTGAATTTGCATCGAGACATACCGCATCCCCGCAAGCGAGATATGTGGGTGCCCGGGGATGGATGCGAGTCTGGGCAGCAGAGGAAGATTCAAAATATTCGGGACCCCTACTCGGATATGCAACCATGTACGGGAGGTTCTATTTTGGCATCAAATTTAGGTGAGCTGACGATGCCTAGTTTACTTCTCTGTGGCTAATACACCTTCACCTAGATCTCCTGGCATCCCGCCTCTTCCATTCCGATCCCTTCTATGGATATTTACTCCCTCTACGTCTTCCGTCCATCCTCCAACCACGTCTCTCGCCAATACTACCGGCATCAACCTCAATATATGGTACCAAGATTACACCGTAATGCGTCGACGCATTGCATTCTGGGACACGTAGAGATGGCAAAAAGGACGGGTTGGAGGGATTCGTATCGAAGGATTGGTTTCCCTACGCTCAGCAATGATTGGTGTACTCTCCGATCACGGGAGTGGGTTTTATCTTTGATCGCAGTAAGCCGCATATTGCTGACTTAATCAGAGTGCTAAAAACTTTTCTCATCCTCCCAGTGTCTGCCTCAAGGAGACGACCCATCGGTGTTTAGTTGGCACCAGTATTTTTTTTTTGGCGGTCTTTGTATCGAGTTTGCATCGTATGCCGGAGGCAGGGAGGTACACAGATGCCGCTGGAGATTTGGAGGAGAGAATGTTTCCGAATATGAAGGGCCCGATATCGATCACTTCTGGGCTATAATCTTCGCACAGTGTTTCCCTTCATGCCAGCTCTCCGCGTTAAACGTTACCCACGACCTGCCGCTTCTGATGTACTCGCTGTCACGCTTTTTGCTCAGGAATGCCCTACCGGTCACCGTGCTAAGCCGTCAATGAAAAGCGAGGAGAGTCGCGATGGAGGGGATGTGTTCGGCCGAAAATGGTACGGAGTAGGACGGGTTTTGTCCTCTAGCGTGAGAGGTACGTGCTTTTCGTTCGAGTTGCTGTCTTTCGAGGCTGATATTGCTCCAGCCTTCGTCGCCGATAAATTGCCCGAATGATGTCTATTGAATAGTAGGTGCTTCTATATGCGTTCGTCAGGGCTTCAGCTAAGTCTCATGAATAGATCCCGCGCCTCAACTAGATCTGCTAACTGCCCAAGAAGCTCAATCAGCGGCAGCTACCGTTAGTTTAAACTTGATTGACCACCCTGTAATTGCCAGGCAATCTATTACTGACTGCGATGTCAGTACAGCCGTAATGTAATAAATCCTTGCACTTGTACTTGAGTCCAATTCATTAAACCACTGCCGTTGCAATGGGAATTTGGCAGAGAGAACTGGGTGGGAACCAGCCACTGCATCGCGTGCTACCCAGTGTCGATGACCAAGAGACGTGCTCATCGTGGACCACGACGAACGAGGCGCAAACTGATTTGAAAATTCGCGCCCGGGTTCCCATCTGGGCGCAACAATGACGGGGATCACAATTTCGCGGTTCCTCGCCAGCAGATCAGTTCTGGCGAGTTCTTTTGATGTAAAACGCGATGATGTTGGTCCTGTCATCGCTCCATCCCTTCTGTTTCTGTTTGTTCTGTCATCCCTCCTTACCTTCTAAATGTGTCCCCTCCGTCATGTTGTTGCGAGAATGTTTTCCGCACTTGTTTTCTTCATTTTTATTTTATTTTTATTTTATTCATTTTCTCCACAAATGTTTTTGCCATTTGTTTTCATAAGACTTTCGAACCTCACATCTATCTCAGATATGTTGTCTCATCTTCACAACATCAAGTATGTATATACACTACACGCCCGCCAAGTTTGATATTTTTGGCTTCCGGGGATGGCCTTAGAAACGGGAACTACACCAGTCGACAACCATGTGGAAGGTCAAATTCAACCAGTGGCAAGGTTTTCCTTGAGGAACTTGTCAAGTTCCTCTTGCTCGGTTTGGTTTAGAGGGTATACCTTGCAGTTGAGCATTGCTTGAGCATTGGGGATCAGTTCAATGGCATGGTCCCAGGGTTTGCGTTGAGGGAGGTTGTCAAAGTTTTCTTTGGTGAATAAGTCCTCAAAGTTGCGGTATGACTTGGGGACCATTTGCTTGAATGTCTTCTTTTCCCTTCCTTCATTGGCTTTGGCAGCAAGTTCATTTTCTTTGTAAACCACTCTGATCTCAATGGCTTCCTGGAAGTCGACTGCTAGAATGATGTCACCTTCCTCAAGTTCTTCATCCCAACGATCATCAGGGTCTGCATCAGGAAGGGTGAAGGGTTGTTTCCAACATTGACAGCGAGCAAAGGTGATCTTGCCTGTCTTCCAGTTGATGACTGGGTTATGGTGTATAAGCCAGTCATGTCCAAGAAAGATTTCCTTTGAGCCAAGGTTGGTAACGGCAAGGTCAATCCTTTCACTGTGGTCTCTGATCTTGAGATGGAGTTCAGCATATGCAGTGATTTCTCCCACCTTGTTGTGGGAGCCATCAGCATTGTAGACAGGGATGGGGCTTGCAGTGTCCTTCACAATGAGTCCATGTTTTTTGATGAAGTTGCGATGGATAGAACTGCCGGTGCACCCACTGTCGACTAGGGCAGTGGCTTTTAGCATGGTGTGGGATTCCAAGGTTTCGAGTTGAATGGGGATGAGAAGGTCACATTGATTGGCTTTCTGGGCCTGAATGTGATAGCATACAGGTTTCCATAACTTGTCGAGCCATTCGAGGGCACAAGTGTGTTCCGCTCATTGGAGTCCTTCAAGGAGATTGTCTACAACTTCCTCTGCTCAGGCAGCCTTGTCTGCTACTTATAAGACATCAAATAGTGTCAGTTGACACATAGTGAAAACACAATATGAGTGTCAATTGAAAATATTCAATTTCCCAGGATTATATGGTATATTAGTCAGCAGCCCAACTCATGACATCATCAGAAAATCTGGCTGACTAATATACTATATAATCCTGGGAAATTGAATATTTTCAATTGACACTCATATTGTGTTTTCACTATGTGTCAACTGACACTATTTGATGTCTTATAAGTAGCAGCCATAGGTGGCTTGGGCCTTGTGGATCCAGTTGAGTAGAGCAGCTTTAGTGGCAGATTCATCTTTAGCATCTTTGATCGCCCTCCAAGTCCATTCAGTCTCGAAGGGTTTCAGCCATTTCTGAGGTGCTACCACCAGAGGCACATGCTTTGCTGCCTCCTAATCCTGAGATGCTAGAGCATCGTTGCCACTAGGGCATCTTACTTCATCTCCATGAGGGCTTTTTTGCTTTGGGGATGACCCACATGCATCTGCATTGGCTGCAGCAGCCTTCATTTGATGAATCCTAAAGGAAGTATCATCTTCTTTATCAGGGACTTCTATCATATGTATCTTGGGTGTCTCTTGCCCTGTTCAGCCCTGGCTCCTGTCAGAAGGGTCTTGTGGCAGGGCAATTATGATTGGTTTCCTCACTGCAGTTTTCTCCACTCAGGGAGCTGCTTGTTCAGGGGGTGAGTTTGGACCCTGTTCCCCTGCCCCATCCAGTCTAGCAGAGCTAGCCATTACGATGGGTACTGCTATAGTGGGCAGTTTGTTGCCTGGTGCTTTCACTTGTGATGAGCTACTTGTGAGGTGTTTATCTGGGGTGTTGACTGGAAGGCTCTCTGCCTCGTCTTTGGCCTCGTTTTCTGAGGTGCTTGAGTCTGCTAGTATAGCATAGCAGTTGTGTGATTCTTTATCAGTCTGGTGGTAAGTGGGAGTAGCAGGTATATTCAAATGCACAATAGATACATGAGTGCCTACAGAAATACTATGAGTCCAACCAGTGAGTCCCATTTGCATACCAGATTGTCCTTTTGCCAAGTAGAATCACTTACTTCCTGGTGGCATCTTTTATCTCTTCGATCTTGGAGTCCATTGCAGGCTCGGTCATCAAGGCTCTGACCTCTTTCTTCTTCTTGTTCCATGACTGTTCGGGGCAGTCCTTGCTTTGGTGGCCTTTCTTCTTGCACCAAAAGCACTTCCCCTCTATGTCAATGTCCATGGGCCTTCCTTGACTGCCATAGGTGGTTCCAGTGCCAGTCTTCTTGTCACTGGAGGAAGTCATCACACTGGAGCTCCCCTTGGAGGCTCTGGCAGTGTTGGTCTTTTGGTCATTCCTCCAGTTGTTGGTCTTGACCCTGTGAGTGGAGTTTATGACCTGTTGGTGCTGTCGTTCCTGGTTCATGATGATGATACTATCCTTCCAGGCCTTGTAGCTGCTGGGGATGAGTATCTTGCAGTCAGCGATGGACTTGGT